>JAYMFT010205978.1:0-25473 GCA_038088735.1 Panulirus argus | reverse complement strand
TATATATATATATATATATATATATATATATATATATATATATATATATATATATATATATTATATACATATATATATATATATATATATAAAGATAGAGAGAGAGAGAGAGAGAGCAAATAAGCTACCTTGTCCAAATGCTTATCTTATGATGCTTTTCAAATACAGGAGAGAATCCTTTCACTCGTCAAAGATTAATGTCATCCAACCAAGAAACGCGCAGCAGAAGGTGCACATGAACGTGATGGCGTAAACGCCTTCTAGAAACAAAGAAGAAGAACCCGCAAAAGCCTCAGGAGAAGGGAAGATCCTAGCCTTCCCTCACCCTCTGACAAACACTGTAATCAGTCCGACCCAAGTGGATGAAAGACTGCGCAGAGTAAGTAAATGAATATTGCCGAGCATTGGCACGTAGATAGCCAGTCGCATCCTTCCTGGGTGAGGCTTTTCACTGTTCGATGTTCGAAATGTAATATGATGATCTCCAGCTCCTACATATCTTACATTTTATTCCCTCGATGTATCATGTAACACCAATATACGATGAAACTAGAATTATGAGGACTTTAGTAATTATTGAATCTGTAGTTACAAAAGACTAAAGTCATAAACAGACATGTTCTTTGTCGATCTATGACTAAAGTGGCAACACGTGTAGGTCCTGATCGTACACACACACACACACAAAGAGGCACGCCCAAAACCTATCATCAGAGTTCTGGAAAACCAACCAAGCCCCCAGCCCCATACTTTGATAAAAACGATCCGGGAGAGGCGCTGTTGCTGGCATTCCTTCCCGTTGTGTCATGATACGCACCGTTCCAGAC
This sequence comes from Panulirus argus, assembly GCA_038088735.1. Classification (NCBI taxonomy): domain Eukaryota; kingdom Metazoa; phylum Arthropoda; class Malacostraca; order Decapoda; family Palinuridae; genus Panulirus; species Panulirus argus. The sequence goes on along the minus strand of JAYMFT010205978.1, from coordinate 24,646 downwards.
CCCTCTTTGTTACAGGACCTGTGACACGTTGACCCATGGTTGCTACATAACCCATAACACGTACTCTGTCAGACCCATGGCTGCTACTGGGGCTCATAACATGCATCCCACCGAACCCATGGCCATACAGGACCCATTCTAACAGATGCGTCCTTACACCTGGTCAGCCATCTTGATGGTTCTGTTTCCAGCGACAGGAGCCAGAGGTCCGAGTGTGTGTTGCGTCTCCCAGTGGGAACTGCAGACTCGACTTACAATATCAGTACTTGACACAGTTTTATTTGGCAACAGATAAGTTTGCTGCACAATGAACAAAGAGCATGGCAACCTTATAGGTGACATTGCAGCTTTCCATTCACTGTCGAGTCGTGTTATCATCCGTCCTTCGTGTGTCAAACCAAACTTGTCATGCGGCGTCAAATTATGACAAAGCAGCCCCTTTAGTAAAAGAGTAACTCGTTACTGTGTGACGGTGGAACGTGACGTGCTGCATCAGAACGCGTCGTAATATCCTGTGGAACAATGCGTGAGTTTGCGGAATGTGAGGTCTTGTCATAGTATCCTCCCGCATGACAGTCCAGTCTGTAATATGATTCTAAGTCATGTGATGTAATGTCTAATCCTCTCATAGCACAGGGTCATTTACCGGCAGTCCGAACAGAAAACTCGCGATCATTACTGACAGAAATCTTACACTTTAAGATAAAGGATAAGAAACTATATGTGTGTGTGTGTGTGTGTGTAAGTGTGTAGACACGCGCGCATATCACCAAAAACAAAAATTTCTCACAAGTTAGCACCTCAAGTACCGCTACATTGGAAGTATAATGTTAAGCAATGTATCTTCTCCTAACTGCTTATAACTCGGCAGTCCAGATGAGAAACGACTACCGGAGCAATTCTTAAGCATAGGAAGGGCACAACCCTCCCCATCCCCCACGCCCCGTAGCTGGGGACGGCGGGGGGCTTGCACGAGACTCCCCCATAGATTACTAGCTCCCCAGAGATATCATCGCCATCTATGTAGCGACCATTGCCTGAGACGGGTCGTGTCGACCTGTCCTTCTCATCATCGCCATCGGCAAGATGTTATCAAAGGAACTTAGCAGCAATCGGCCGTGCTCTTCTTGACAACCAGATACATCCATCCACGTGAGGGTGAGTGAACGGTGAAGAAGGGAGAGATAATGAAAATGAAAGGATCAGTGTACGGAAAAATGATAGATAGATAGATAGACAGGGTTTGGCAAAGAAAAAGGACAGATGAGAAGAAAAGAATAGACGAATCACAGATTACGGGAGAGACTGGTGGACGGAGACTAGTGGATGATACCTGGGATGTTTCTATGTTCGTGGGTAGAACCAGGGAATTAGGATCTGGAACGGTAATCTTTATCTGATTAAAATGTGTCGCACGTTACATGCAATCTTGACAACTGAACAAACCAGTGATGGAATGACTAAACGATTCAAGAGCCAGGAGAGGAGTACATGATAGAATTATATGAAAAAACGCAATTCGAATATATATATATATATATATATATATATACATAACACATAATGCTCTCCAGCTGCAAGGATTCGAACCTCGCACCATTTGTGTGGTTGCTGGGAACGCTAACCACTCGGCTATGATCTCCCTAGGGGTGATCATAGCCGAGTGGTTAGCGTTTCCAGTTACCAAGCAAATGGTGCTGGGTTCGAATCCTTGCTGTTGGAGGGCTTTATGTGTTCTGTCAAAAGTGCGCTTTCATATGCTTTATGTTTATGTGTCATATATATATACATATATATATATATAAAACGAATTTATTGAAATGTATTGCAGGGAAGTTATACAAAATGGAAAGAAAGCTCTGAGGAGATAAATAAATGATACTAAACAAAAAACGCTCACAAAAACCCCTCTTTTTCTTCATAATTTCTTTCTCTATCTCTTCTCGCCTCTTTCCATGTTCCTTATCTTTCTCATAGACCTTTCCATCCGTTTTCTACCTCTTTCAGTTTCTCCCTGCTTCTTGTCATCTGTTTGTCTCATTTCTCACATGCAGCCAGCATCCCATCACGTGAATCTCTGTTTCTCTCTCTCATTCTCTTCATTCTCCCTTTCTTCCAGTTTCCATTCTCTGCCCCCATTCGTCCCTCGTCTGGCCTCTCCCTCGTCCTCCTGCCCTGCCGCGAGCTCCTGGCCTCGCATGATCCTCGACTATAAGTCATCAGCAGAGCAGATACCATCAACAAATATATAGCATTTGCTCTGCAGTGTAAGGCATCTGGATGTCGCATTCAATTAACTAACCGACCAATACCTCATTAGCTCTGAGAGGGAACACACCAGTCATTGTGTAATGATGACCATGAGCTTTATCTGTTAATGGACGGAATTAGAGGCTCTGGGATCAGGTAACAATAGGGGAGGGGAGGAGGGAAATATCCGGAGAAGAAGGACAAGACGAAGTAAAGAAAGAAACGAATTAGGAAAATAAAAAGCTAGTTAGTGAATTAAAGTTGAAAGACGAAAAAAATCTGGAATTACTGTCCTCGAAAGAGATTTGTTAGTGAGTGAGGAGAAAGAAGCACAATATAACAGCCTTAATGAGCATGGAATGTAAAGTTGAGTGATATGATAAGGTCAGCAAACAACGCTCAATGTTGTGACGCATGATAAAATAAATGAATGAATAGAATCAAGAGAATATGATGAATATAGGAAGTATATATATATATATATATATATATATATATATATGATTAATAGGTTTAATGTACGGTAATGTGTGACTCTTGACATGTAGTCAGCTGTCTCCACTGTACCGTCCGTTACTAGTTACTTAGCTCGCTGATGCTCGTTAATTCCTACCTGTTGAGCTTTATAGTGAGTGACTCGTTGTTTTATCTCGAGTGTCCGGTTATGAGACTATCAGTTTATTCATGGTCTGTTGTCTCTCGTTTATATTCGAGTTCTCTGATATCTCCACGAGAAGTAATTTCTCAACTCAGACCCGGTTGCTCTGTGCTATATAACTGGCTGCCTTTTATTATAATATATCGACCGAAAACATGATGTAATCTGCGACCTTGTACCATCATAAGACGTCAGCCTGAACTGACTCTGTTCAAACCCTTGATACTGATACAATAATGTCTGTCGAACTCCAAAGTGAAGGATTACATGGTTTCACCACGAGGTACATTTTCTTTTGTTATAATTATCTTCCTGCGTGTCAGAGGCTGGAGGATCTGAGGGCCATAATCCCCAGTGTATACGAGTGGTAAAGCCTGCTGGCCACAAGGAGAGATGTACACTGATGCGTATGTGTTTGGTTCGCATACACGTGAGCACGCGCCATTCTTCTCTAGCAGGCGGCCGATGTCTTGGAAAATGAAAAAAACAAAAACAAAAACAGGGTCTTCATAATACTTGCGACCTTCGTGCAGGTGCCAGTTTAACGCTAACAAATATGAACAAAAAGTCTAGAACATATGTCAAACGCAGAGCAGCTGAAAACCCGGAACATGCGGCAGAGACCCACAAGTTAAGTTAATTTTGCAACATAGAGAAGAATAAGAATACGTAACCAAGCTACACGAAGCCATAGCAGAACAGTTTCAAAACCCAGAACAATCCCACAACAGCAGCAGACCCACAAGCGGGTAAGGACTAACGAAGGAGAGACACAGGCCATGCAACAACCACCGCCTTTGGCGTTAGGCACACAAGGCCTCTGGCATAAGAGGGACAACAGTCGAAATAAAGTTTTACAGTACAGCATAAACATGTGAACGCAAGATCCGAACAGATACCAAAGTTAGTACCTTAAAAGTTTTGAAACCAAAGTAAAAAATTAGACAAAAATGAATAGACATCCGTCAGATAAAAAAAAAGAAAAAATGAACACAGTTGCATCGTCATGTGATAATAGACCACCATCTTTAAAGAAGCAAAATCACAAATTACAAAGCACAAAACCAAACCGCGAAACGAAGACTAACCACACACTCAAAAGACCACAAAACAAGAAAAAAAAATACAAGGAATTTAAAGTAATGAAATAACACAACATAAGACATACAAGGACTCAACGTGGAGCCAATAACCAGCATCCTAACCCGGCAAAAGACTCTTAGACAAGCAGACCAACCTAACGAGCAAGCAGCCACCAGCCGTAATAATGCTCTTGCTGAAGACTCGCACTGGGAAAATTAGAGGGGTTTGGTCAATGATATATGGATATAAATGAGGAAAAGCTCAGATAATGCGTCATTATCGTGATTGGCAACCAGGGAAGGTCGTGCGTGGGATATTAACGGTAAATTATATGTCGTAAACAATGACTTCTCTCCGGTGTGACGCCTAGAACCATAAAGGGATATGGAATGTCTTTGTTGCCGATAGGATTCATCTTTTGAGCACTTCCATATCACCTTTGACCACAGCGGTACGACCCGTGAGTATGATGGCGTGACATTTGACCTGACCCTTAAACAAAAGGTCAAAAGCCTCGTAATCATACCAAAGGGTCCTGTTGTTGTGCTCAGAGAGATAAGGATTCCTCTCTTTGATTGTTAGTATGGTTGTTAGCTTCCTATGATTTCAGACGAAGGTTCGTATAATGAAATATTTCACGTAGATCAGATCACAGAACTGGTTGGTCTTGGTATCAGTCTGGCTCACGTGATAAAAGACGTGACTTCTTGCGTTACCGGTAGACAAGGGGGCGGGGAGAGGAACCCAGTGCCTCTTGATTTAAATCCGTAACAGAAGAAGAACGGCGAGAAAAGATTGTTCAAAATTGAAATAAAATGTTTATTTGTGTATTTCTATCTTGTGTGCCAGATTCCAGAACACACATACACACACGCAAGCTACCTCGAGCACAGCGCCGACGGTACCAGTAGTCAAGACGCCGCCCTACTGTTATCAGAGCAGCAGGAGGCGACCTGAAGACCCCGGCCAGCGACGCACGCGGGCGGCTTCCCCGGCCCCACGACACACCATCACGCCCTGGCTGGCTCTGTTAACACATTAGTCGTGGCCTTAAATTACGGGCCAATGGGGCTCCACAAAGGAATACAGGTCGTGATATAGTTGTTGTCTTTAGCGGCCAGGCAGGAGGAGGGTATCAGGAAGGGATCTGCTCGCCTGCCTCTGTATATATATACATCCGTGAGGGAATCATATGGTGATCTTAGCTTTGCTTTCATTCTCTCGTGATAGATATTTAACAGAAGACTGGCACTCCTGTATGACACTCAACTAATACCAAGAGCTCCAAATATTTTCAAATCTTTCATAAGCAGGGACGGGAAGCGTCCATTGTCAATAAGCAGGAATATGAAATGTGATAGATGTCTATTTTTAGGATTTCTAGTTCTCTCTGACCTTCTCCTCTGTAAGGAAATGGGTGCTCCAGTTACTTTTACAGTCATACATAACCAAACAGTCCTTACAACTGTAGTTACGATTACATTGTCCCGTCCATCAGGGAAGGTCACGCTACTTTAGTTTACAGTGTTTAAAGAATACCACAGTTAAACATCCTTTTATTAATATGATTTTTTTTAAGGCTTCAGAATATGCGTCATAATTAAGCTATACAAATCGTAGATTTATAGGATTATAATGAATTTTGCTTTTTTTTTATGCTCTGATCCAATGCAAGATTATAGTCACCCTCATTTGCATACAGACCCTGTAAGAGTTCAGAGAGCATTGTTCACGCCTTGTTCCAGGTTCCTCGTCTATTTCGAGTGTGCCCTTCCCCAAGGCCACGGCAGGATTGTTCCTGAGCCCAGTGCTCCTTCACCTGAGCAGCCCCTCGCGTGCCTTAAGCCCTTCACATATGAATTTTCTTCACATGATTTTAATAACCATGCAGTTGGCAAACTCCTTTTACAGTACTTTCTTTTTTCTACCAGTTTCTACATTCATAACTGCTTGATATTCCCTGCACACACCAGCCTCCACCATCATCCATTTAGTTTTTATTTTCGTCTCAGATCATGAATCCTTCAACCAAAAACTTTGTTTATTCTTTCCAAGTAATGGACTTGAGGCTCATCTAGTAATGTGTATATATAATAAAGGTATATATAGAGCTTGCAGGGCGACTGGCGTACGAAGTTCTATTTTTCTCTTCTCCTTTATCACCTCCCTTCAACCGATGATACTACTGAAATAGAAGGTGCAAGAGAGAGAGAGAGAGAGAGGGGAAGAAGGGGATTGACAGGGACATTCGAAATACATAATACAGACAGAAACATAAAGGGGTTCATCTAATACTGAGGTGGTTCATATCACCTCAGCGGCGAGAGAGGAAATCCTTGTAACATATTGTGATAATGTTGGGCAACAGACCTGTCTGTGAACTCGCTGGTGTCTAGCACATGATCGATCGTCCTGCATGATGGATCAAATGCATCAACGACAGACATCGTACAGGAAACCGTCATGAACAGATCACGGTAAGAAACAGTTGGTTGCTGGTGGCAGCGGTGGGGTTATTGGTGCTCAGACGTGGCAGAGATGTTCATCGTGCGGCTTTTGTCAAAATTTTACATCACAAACTTTGTTGTTATTTTTGACTACTGCTTACATCAACTGATGATCAAGCGACTGGCAGAATGACTGAATTCATGGTATAAGTTCAGACACTGAGCAATCTTTTGGCAAGATTAGATATCATCGAACGAGCTTTCATAAACCAAAGTACAATTTGCCTCCAATGCACTTTGTAAGACGGATAGATATCCATTAAAGCGATAGATTGGTCTGAAAGCTTGAAGTACGGACTCGCTCGTACTGACCATTGCGATTAATAACAACTTTAACAAATCCATCTAATCTTCCAGTCAGTCTTGGCGTAAATCTTCAGCAATGATTTAATAATGTTTGGGTCACTACTTGCTTGACGACTAGTTGAAACCGAGGAAGAGGCTATTGACAATAGTGACATTGTGCAGAGGAGGAACGTAAACTGTGAACGTTGGGACGTTCACTCATATGGATTCTTGTCAACAAAGCGAGTTGGTCGATCAAACAATGAGAGTTCTGATCTAAACAGCAGTATCACAGTGTCCACTGTGATCACTTTCAGGTTTCGTATTCTGAAAGCTCTCCAGTGACATCTTGCCAGTGAACGGTGATGCCTTCTTATCTCATGTAGACTACGCTGTTCCTCCTCTGCTTCTGCAGCCAACATTTTCATTCCACTGTCGTTACACCTCCTCTTCCCTTCTTCCACGTCAGTAGAAGGCAACTCCCTCTTCCAGTAAATGGTATCACTTTCCACCTCCCAGCAGAAGACAGAAGGACTTTCCCGCAACTGATAGCCAATAGCGCCAACTCGTCGTAAGTAGCAATCAGTACACCTCCCAGTTGAACATCTAAGAGCACTCTCTCCACCGTCTACAACTTATTACACGTTACTGCCAGTAGTTTTCCCCGTTGACAGACAAAAGCAATTACTTCCCAGTCTCAATAACCGGGAGTACATACACTCCTTCCTGCATCTAACGATTCTTTGCCTGACTTTGAAATCATACAATACCCCGCCCTCCTTCGCTATCGATGCCCAAAAGGCCCTTTCTACTTCGTAAGTGACCAGCTATGCTCAGTGCCCCATGTCTTCACACCTTTAGTACTGTCTCTCCATATTTATATTCTAAGAAACTGAATATAGCAAACATGATGCTATATTCACTACAACTCGTGCTTTTCTTATGGTCGGAGAACAAAACTCTCAGCTGATAAGCTTCGGCCTTGTTTGGCTATCAACAGCCAGGGTCATTAAGCCAGTCACCAGTCAGAGGTCCATTAGTCGAGCTGTGTGGACTCGGACCCTGGATGTTGTGGCTATATCGTGGCATCGAGGACGGTCCGCCTACAGCCACCATTAACTGTCGTCTCTAATGGTAGCGCTGCAGAGGGCAATGGACCACTATGGCATTACCTAAAGGATGGCTCCAAAGATTTTAGCAAAGTCCAGAGGGAGGCTGGGGAGAGGGGCTACGTGTTGTAAGAGTTGCCATGAGGTTCCACGTGGATCGTGCCAGGGAGCTCATCATATGCTGTCAAGGGAGATCCGAACTACTGGCTGGGTCCAGAGAGATCATCAGCGCTGAGTGGTTGTGCTGCAGTCCAGGGAGATTATCGCTGATGAAATTATCCAGTGCGTTCCAGGGTGAGAGGCGTCTGGTACGGTCTAGGGAGATCATTACACATGAGAGGGTCTGGTACGGTCGAGGGAGATCATCATAGCTGAGAGGGTCTAGTACGACCGCAACAGAACACAGCTACCAAAAGCGTTGTGTACGTTCCAGGGAGGTCATTACCACGAGCCAGGTATATCATCGCCCTATGAAAGATTTGACAGGGTCGAGAGAGGGGGGGTGGGGACCTCCCTGCTGCAACAGGTGATGCGGACGTGGGACCAAAGGAATTTGCGACGCCATCAGACAACGTTTCCCTCGATCAGATTATCAACTGGCTATCTCAGATCTCTCCAGGAACAGTGATATGAGAAGATAAACAAGTGTGTGAATGTGACTAGAGGCATGGCACACCACCTTCCTGCCTCATTCTTTTACACCGTAATGACTCAAGAAGAAAATAAAACAACTTTCCTGCTAACTAGCTCTCGATGGCAGAGGGAGGAGTGAATGGGGAGGACGAGAGGGTGCGGGGGGAAAGGGAGAGGGACGGGGAGAGAGGGTTGGTGAAGCTTAGAGGGAGAGGAAGCAACCTGCTTGCATACGACCAGGCGGAAAACGAGTCCTTGTGATTCATCCTCATAATGGACGAACGTCTCTCTCTCTCTCTCTCTCTCTCCCTCCCCCCCGCCCTCGACAACCTGTAAACCAATCTTATTATTCACCACTTAGCAACTCACCGGCGGCGCACTCTGATGGATGAATGATGATGACATGACAAGGGTCGCGGCCGCAGTATCTCGCTGATGGTGTCAACAACGTCTCCTCACCGCGTCTTACCACACCGCCTCCTGCAACGAGTCCAAGGTTAGGAAGGATTCTCTTCCCAAGGCTTTATCAATACCTATCTATCTATATATCTATCTAACTATATATATATATTTCTATTTTTGTAAGCAGTATGGCTAACAGAACTATTCTCCAGCAGTCTGGCCTCCAGTGGGCGACGACGGGTCGGGGGCGCGGGGCCAGTATATCGCAAATCCTGAGGTTTACCTTCTCGATCAAACCGGTAGCCATTATTTACCCCAAGTCGAGAGAGTTGTGTGTGGTAGATTCCCTTGCCGGTGAGGACACAGCCAAGACCTTGAGAACCAAGGTCGGTCATATACCACTTGGCTACTGCAGCCTCTACCTGTAGCACGGCTGGAAGGACACGCCCAACTTTCTGTGCCTCTTATGTTTCGTACGTGCGTCTTTGTCAATGCCTTTCCAGTTTCGTTATCTCAATGGAATGTAAATCGTTGGCGAATTACTGGGAAACAAATTTTTGCAATTAAAAGTTGTTTGTTGGAATTCGTTTTGCAAGTATTTGATCACTGAATAGTCATTCAACAGGAATGGCCTAGGCCCAGGAGATAGGTGAGCATTAGGGTTTTGTTTAACGTGAACTTGTTCACCGGTTTGTATTCTTCAAACTATAGAAGTTCAGCAAGAATTTGTTTAACACACATGTCTACCAGATCGTTGTTCAGATGGTAATTTTCATGATAGGTTGTTGCTGAACAATCCAGAATAGGTTGTTACCCAGGTCTATAATGGATCTTCTTTAATTGTGATTAATTATGGTGGTCATAGAAATTCCAGGAGAGTATTAACCAGGTAATATCAGACTTTAGAAGTATAACGAGTACATGTCAACTTACTAAAAGAGCGTACTGTGTATACATCGGAAGAACACACACAGACACACAGACACAGACACAGACACAGACACACACACACACACACAACACACACACACACACACACACACATACACACATTCTAAGCGGTCAAGATTATTAGCTCACAGTTTTATTTCCTAGTTTAGGAGGCACCAGAGTTCTGGGTATGTTGGAGAATTGCCTGTTCGACTCCCTAAAGCTATACACTGAGAATTACTCTCCTCTGGGATTATTTTTTCTTTACAACGCAATTACTTGTTATTTTTACATTAGCTGTTCAAAATAACCCTTACATTGTCTCGTTCCTCTCGAGAACAGGGACCTGTGTGATATATCTCCACCCGTATTACTAGTTTCTGCTCTCGCGACGAATGGCGCATCCTTCCTGGCTATTTTTTTCTGTTTTCGCTCAGTCATCTTGGAAGCAGACTCTGCCCAGACTTTCTCATTTCCTCTAATGGTTAACTGATTATCTCTCTCTGAAATTTCCTCACGAGAATAATTATCTCAGATGCAGTGAAATCGCTATTATCTTCTCAAAAATGGAGTCAACTGCAATTACAGTTGCTTGATAGATGCGCCAGAGAAATTGATGTTTCCAAGCTTATAATTCTGAAGTGGACGGCCATCGCCTTCGTTCTGAGAAACGCTTAAAAAATCCGAAATGACGAAGCTTATGAATAGATAGGTGGCGTGGAAATCCACCTCATCTTTTGGCAACTTTTAATGATATACTTTTACAAAATACTTCATCTTTGCGGAAATTTCGTAGAAGAACGTTCTGAAAACAATAACATTAAAGAATAAGATCGAAGCCAAATAAAAATTGCAGAGAGTAAGGAATATTAATAATGGATATATAAGAAAAAACAGGGATAAAAAGAGAGAATGATTTGGTCTTCTCGTGTGACATCATCAGCGAGAAACCAAGTCACTTTAATCACCTTTGCCACACCGCGTATGTTTGAGTTACTGGTCATTAACTACTAGGTGACCATTAAACCAGACTGTGCAATGCTCGTCATACAAGCGCCATGTAGAAAACTGTACGAGTTGTCAAACAGGACGAGAGAACAAATGAATAGAATAATCATCATTAGCTGCCAACAAAACAAAGCATCACATCCTACGATCAAATTTCAAAATACCCACACACTGAACTTTACAAAATCTGTTTCCTGAATGCTGGGGATGTCGTACACGTGGCGCATTTATTTTCCTTTTTCGCCCTAGTACCAAGTATTGCTCACATCTGGGATGGCTCCTGCCCTAACTCTGTCTTGGCCGGACTGAAATCAACGGCCCTCCCCCTCATTAGCCCCTCCTTTATCACCCTTCCTCAACCATCCCTTTTCGTCCCGTGAGACTGAGAACAGCCACACGTGGTTCTTCCATTCTTCACACAGCGAAGCTCTGGAATTATCTTTTTGCTTCTGCCAATCCCAAATCAGTCCCTACGGTAACTTCTTTTCTGTACTTATTTTCTTCCACTCTACCTGAAATGGCCACGGTTAGGGCATGCTTTTGTCTGCGTCATGTTGGCTGCCGTTAAATATATGACATCAAAACAAACTCAAACAATCAACGAAAGATGCAAACTGTATGAACTATAAACATAAAATACACATAAGAACACTGCAAAGTAAGATCAAAGTAAGATCAATGTAAGATCAAAGTAAGATCATAGTAAGATCAAAGTAAGGTCAAGGTAAGATCGAAGTAAGATCAAATTAAGATCAGAGTAAGATCATAGTAAGATCAAAGTAAGGCATTTGACGTCGCAATATAATAAAATGACAACACATCAAGCACAACTCCGTAACAGGAACGTCAACAAATCCAACGTATAAGTACAGTCCTGGAAAGTGGAGACTCCCGAGTCCTAATTGTCAAAACACCTCCTCATGTCGTTAGCCCTCAATGTTAGGGAGATCAACCTCACGCTGTTGCCTAGAGTTAACCACATACTGTTAACAGGAAAGTTGCATTACCGATGTATATGCTGTACACGTGTTTTGGGTGTGTCTAATATCACTCAGTCACTAGAGAGGGATGGCAGCGTCTGGGAATCAGTGGGTAAGGTGTGCCAGGGACCTGGCAAGTCCGCTGTCTGGCTGGTGATCATGTGGTGAGGGGCGCCAGGAAATTCTGAAATTATGTATTTCTATTCAGTTCCCATAAATCAAACGTTATCTTTAGTTTCCTCTGTGTTTTGTGTCTTTTCTGAAGTCGCGTCAAAATTCTATTGCATGTCTCTAACACAGACACTTCTACGCTTACATCCCTATTGTCACAGGTACAAGCTCTCCAGGTTCACTCTCCATCCTGGCCCCTGACGATTCCAGCGATGTCCAGCACATTCAGCCAGCCCTAACGAGGCGTTCACCACCAACACATGCATCAAGAGATTTTGGAGACACCAACAACGATGAGACAAGCACAGCATAAACAGACATTCCTGCCATATCAGACACATTCGGCTTACCTTGTCTACTGTCGGTAGCTATAGACGATGGCAGTCACTCATCTATTCATCTTCATTCATTTAAGCAGGACGGCGCTCTAAGCACCCGACAGTCGGTCAAAAACTTGAGTCCTCTCCTCTCAGGCAACAGGTGGGGCTTTGTCATTACGAGGTATCAGTCATCGTTCACCGTCTCTTAACCTTATTTCAGCTACTTTCATAGTTACGTTCAAGTCATGTCTGGCAAACAAGTAATTTTCGATTTACAGACGAGCATTCGACTGAAAATCCACAGAGGGACGCAACCAGCGTGGAAAAACGACGAGTGTTCGGAGAATATCTAATGGCGTTGGAACCCCCCATGGTGTCAAGTGGATAGGCGTCATCATGAGAAATCAGAGACAATGTAGTGAAGGTGTCCTCGCTCGGGTCATCCATATGCAGATGCATTGTGGTCGGGGAGTGTCTTAATGGGTGAAGAGGGACGATCTTATCAATGGGGCCTGCCATCGGTGAGCCGGCCGATGTACGAGGCCACAGTTATCACTCACTCCTTCGCCGTCACCACTGGTCATATTGACGCCTGTCTCGGATACTTCTATCCCAACCTCTAACTTGGATAGTCCTAAGTAATCCCTCCCTCCCTCCCTCCCTCCCGCATCAACCATTCACTGAGCCAGTCTCACCAGCTTACCACGCCTCTCACAACCTGTCACCAAGTCTGTTTCGGTCAGCTGCCAGATATGTAAACCATTCACCAAGTCCGGATCAGTCATTCATTAGGTCTATTTCAACCAGTCACCAAGTTTCTTTCAACCATTCACCCATACTCAAGGCTCTGTGAGTCTTGCTCTGTTTTAATTTTTCATAATTTACGTTAATTAGTCCTTTGCAATTTGAATGCACTTCCCACCTTACATATTCTTCTGTCATATCCGTTTGTTTATCAACTTATCATCTTGCAGTTCCCTCTTCTTGTATGATACGAATATGTCTAATTTTTCTCTAGGTGTCGTCCTGTCCTGTACTTCGTTACGCCAAGCTTTTCATATAATTTCGATTCGTTTTCATTCTCTGTCATCCACTGTTTTCACTTGTTTCTTTATTCTTCTCCAATCAAGTATGACCTGACTTTCCATATGGTTTCTCCTTTAAGTCGTGATTCTTGTTTTCAGAAATTTTGCACTTTATATCCTTTTATAGATAATGTCAGTTCCTACACCTCACCTAATCTCCACTTTGTCATACAGTCTCATTCTTTACCCTGAGTTCTTCTGTCTCTCTCTGTATTTTGTCTTAAATTTTGTCTTTCTTACCAATTGTTATGCACCGTCTTATTTCTTTGTTTATCTGATTTTCATTCCATTAAACAGTTTTCTGTATCTGCCTCTGTTTCCTGATGCATGCATTAATTTTCTCTGGCTTGTCTCCACATGCAATAAAATTCCAAATATATTTCCTGTTGTAAACATAATGGTAGCGGTTCATTCTTTCCCACAGATACCTGACTTGTTTATCTGGCAATAAACTTTATTGACTAAGGTAAGTGCTACTTGTCTTCCAAGCTTCCTCACTTGCCTGGAAGATTTAAATGGGCAGATTTATCACTTAAACAACAGCTCAACAATTCCCCATGTTTTCCCAGGTCCCTCTCGATGTTTTCATATGTAGATTTAATTTACATCAGAAGAAAGGATCCCCGTCTTCATCCTTCTTTTCTGCTATGCAAATCTGGGAGGATGCGTTGGAGGGTACAGGCGAGGGTAAGGGTTGGGGGAAGGCGGGAGGAGGGGTAGGCAGGCGGGAGGATTAGGAGGGAGGAAGAGGACTGGAGGGGGAACGAGAGCCTTTGCACTAAATGTTCACGCCAAGTTCTCGTCCACAGTGTGACGCGCAGGGCGGAGGAGTCGCCAGGTCCTACCCTTCGCGACCCAGAGTCCAGAGGTCGGCGTCTGGCCAGCCTCTCCTGCTGAACCACGGCGGATCACGTCTATAGTCCGGCCCACACTGGTCATTAGCTTGCATCGGCAGCGCGGATAAATCAGGGAAGCACAAAAGATGGGTAATGGATTCCCGTCGGTCGTTTGCATAATGCGGGGTTGGAGCGGAGGCTCTGAGGATGGGGCACAGCGCAGGAGGAGTGGAGATGTGGAGAACGAGGAGACAGGAGTGTGTGGGGGAGTAAGGACTAGGGTAGAAAACGGGATGGGGGAGAGTAGGACAAACTTATAATATTCTGATGTCTCCAGGTGGCCATCAACGTCCCAACGTGGGTCTGGGTGATCACACAAAGCATCTTCATAATTACTCTTATTTCCATTTTGTTTCAAAGAAAATGGAATGTTGAGAATTATCAAGAGAAGTGGAATTCACTTTATGCGAGAAAGAAAAAAAAAGGAACTTAGTTACAATAGCGGTAATGCTAGGAAGGGTTAAGATGTTAATGGCAGAGGCTGTTCTAGCACAGGAAGAGGTTCTGCTGATACAGCCGAGAGCTGTGCTGGTACTAGCAGGGGTTGCACTGCCGGTCGTATTAGTCCTGGCAGAGATCATAACAACCGGCAGCAGTGTAGAGGTAGTGGTTGCAGTAGTTGATTCAGTAATTAAGGCGGCAATACAGGTAACAACAGCAGTGATGATAGCAACATTAGCAGTGGCATCAACAAGTCGTTATTGTTGTCGGATGAAGGTGTTAACGAAGCAAGCCTCACATGAAATATTAAAGTAGGTTAATGAAAGATGGATAAAAACAAAGAAAGGAAGAAGAATCTTTAAATTCTCGAGGAAGAAGAAAGCTTGCCTTTCATAAATGGGTAGGTGGAGGCTGTTAAGGGAGTTATGAGAAGGGAAAGAGTTCCAGGTTGTAGCGTTGTGAGGAAGGAAACAAAACCACAACAGTCTACCTCTGACTCGCCAACGACCTGACAGCAATTATGTCTGAAATGTTGTATGAAAAAAATTATGAATCCTACGATAAGGAAAAGAGAAAGTTTGCCTGTCCTTTGTCCCTTACAACAAATTTTGATGTAGTGAAACTGGTATTCTATGATAATTCATTAAACAAATTTCCAGTAGAAACGAGAATATATTTAAGATTTACTGGGGCCCGAATTCTTCGAAAAGAAAAACAATTATAGACGTGGGAGTAATTAGTCTAATCAGGTGAAGTCAAATGAGCCATAATTGAAGGACAGCTTTATGTGGTCCCACCAGGAAATTACCTTCCCAACCACTGACGACCCGAGGGAGAGACTGAAACATACGAAATAAGTGAAGTGGCATCGCATGACTTACGTTAATGTTGCCAAATGCACTTTTGTGTCTTGTTTGATTAATTACATTTTTGGAGTTTTTATCAGCTAAGACACACAACAGAGCTTTGTATCGCTCTTTGATAACATCCATGTTGGGTGCAGAGTGAAGTATAGAGAAGCTTTGATTGCAGTCTATCACATCTGTCTGCCACAGTGATAAGCGAGTAGTCCCCCTTGGAGGGTACGACACGTATCCATGTTGTTCTTTCCCCGGAGACGCGATGACGGTATGAGTGCACCAGGACCCCTGCTGTCAGTGTATGTCGTTGCGAAATGCACCTCCTGCAGGAGGAGGGGAACACCGCAGGACCCACTGGGTGAGACGTCCCTTTGCATACTAGAGGTAAAAGCTTCTGCTGCTCCCGAAGTGTCCCGCACGACATAAAAAGTCCCTTGGGTGGTGAGGGTCAATTAGCGCCGGCATATTTCTGTAGTGGGGCAACTGGTCCAGACAAAGACGCAGAGACTCCGCACTATACCAAGCTGGCAGAGTTTGAAACCTGCAGCTCTGTACCAGAGTGTTATCATTTCAGCCGACAAACAGAAACAGACAACACACACAGGTGGCGAAACTGTCAAAGCGTTTTCTTCAGCGGAGGATTACATGGGCGCATCATGAATTACCTGATGAATATCAGTAATAAATTCATCTCCAAGTCGGACGAAGGGAACTATAAAACCTCAAACTCATTTAAAGTATCATAGAAAAACAAACACGTAAAACCAATTTTTCCATCATTCATCTATTTAAGTTTCCTGTATCTCCTCTTAATATGTATAGACACACAAACACACGCATACATAAATAAAGCACGCGTGGTTCAGGGGTCGAGATTGCAAGGAAGGATTCCGACCACATGTCGAAGTATCTCACAGTTCTTTTCGAAACATCTGTTGAAACATTTATGACGTACACAGGTGATTATTAGGCAGCAATAAGACCCCAGGCTCTACCCTAATGTCTAACATTAAAAGGAGTGCACTGGAAGAGTTATGGCTGCAAATAACGTAATATCTTATTTTCAGAGATTGTCTTTCATGGTCATTCAAATTAAGATTTCATTATTTGTCTATAAGATGTGCTATCACCAAAGAATTTCATACTCAAATGATTCATTGCTGAATAAAGCTTATCAGGCTCATCGTTCAGGCTACCGTCATTTTAATTGAGTTCCTTTACTATCACATTTTCATCTATGCATAAAAAAAGAAAGAATTCTTTAATAACATGTGCTCCCTTTCTTCACCGTAGCGCTCTAAGCCCTCAATCCAGCCTGTGTACATGAGAGATGAATCAGAGATACGTGATAGTTAGACGGATATTATAACTCACAAGTAAATCGAAATGTCGGCAGCAACCAACGACAAACCAACTCGACCTCATCAGCTTAATTCACCACAACACGAGCTGTTGTAATCAATTCAGTTTCCTGTTACACGTGAAAAAGTTTATGATATTATCATCAGAACCTAATCTCTTATCTGCCAACCGGATGTTACGACTTCGGTGTTGACTCTGAAACCCCAAACGAGGGTGGTCTTGCAGCAACCCATCGTGAACCAGCAGGCCTGTTATTACGGGCCCACCACAAGGCCTTGTTATCAGCTGCCATGGGTGATTTGCTCCGAAATAAACTAATTCGTACGAGGACTACGTGCTTAGAATAAGAACTGCCTCCTTATAACAAGCTGAGAAGCGATTCGAATGACTTCAATGAAACTCATGACGATAGTTCATCGCCTTAATTGTTGTACATAACCTCTGTGAACACTGGATGTTCTCTGGAATCACCAAACACCGTGTTTGAGGAACTGGGTAAATTGCTCTTACGTTGTTCATCGCACGGTGGAAAAGAAGATAGACAATCACCAATTAGCTGAACGGCAACTATCTTTTTTTTCTCTCTCAACTTCATTTTTAAAAAACTTTTCTTGCGAGTCCATCTCCCGTCCCTCCATTTCTCACACACACACACTCAAACACACGCGCTCCCACACACACACACACACACACACACTATTGATAACGACAAACAATCCTACCTTACCTAAAATGCATTCAAACGTGACTCAGGCAAACAGAAGCAATGTTTCCTAGTTAAGATCAAAATCCAACAATTCACAGTTAAATATACCAACATTAAAACATGCATCTGAAACAACCAGACAGTTCTACTGCAAATAAGATAAAAGCTATGTAAAAACACAACAACTCTGTCAATACCTCGCCGTCACTTACAGAGGCTTTGTTCCTGTAGGACAAGAGGGACTCCGGTGTTAACAGATCACTATTGGATAAGCTATGACTGGCCAGCACACAGAAGCGCGCTGCCGACGTGCGGTGGTCATTGTTGTGAGCTTCATTTCCAGTTACGTGCCTTGAGCTGTTGCTTCGTCTTGCCAATATGTAATGTTGGAGTCGTCACTTTTCTACCAATATAGACATTTCCGTACAAACACGTCAACATGTACATAGTGAACGTGCTTGTCTGGCGTACCTCCACTCTGCACAGACACAACTCCTTCATGTACCTGAAATGCACGTAACTTGTTTAGCGGGCTGCTACCAGCTCGATTCTAAATTGATATATCGGCTACAGACTACCGATTGCAAATCTCCATTGATTTCTGTACTCCCTGTCTTTACTCTCCTCACCCCATAGTTAAGTTTACGTGGAAGACGGAGGAGTCTGACGAGCGAGGTGTAATTTCGAAAACTTCTCGTTCAGCATTTCAATTACCTGGAAGTAATGGATTGCCCACACAACTCTGGATTGGATCGGAGCCTGGCCTTCTACCTACTGCCGCCTCATATATATATATATATATATATATATATATATATTCTCTGTGATGCTGTCTCCCAATTCTCATTTTCCATAAGAATTTTTTTTCTGCATCACAGGGAATGAAAATTACTGCAGACAGGACCATTACCGCCGTGTGTAGGGAGCAGCACTTCCAGTATAAGTGAGGGTCTTGCGGATGAATGGCTCCGCCAGCAATACGTCTGGGTGTTTGAGCCGTGGATGTAATGATGGGAAACTATCAGAAAACTCAGTGATGCAATTCACCGTCAGGTACCTCACCTCCCTTGCCATATGCCCCGGTAACCACGTGTTATTATGGGATGCTTCACATGACGGATGAGAGGGAAGTTTTCCTATGAGACTCGCAGTTAAATCACATGGTTTGTGAGAGATGTAACTGCAGTATTGTTGGCGGAGGCATGACGTTACCCAGCGCCTCTTCCAGAGAGGTTTAAGTTATTGAGATCTAACAGGTACTTAGATAGGCATTAACTGGTTCTTAAGGTAATATAGATTGTCATAGATGCTTCGAACAAGAATGTAAATTGCCCATCTTAGAGAGATAGTTACAGAAACCTTCAAGAAAGTTTTGGTCCCAAATAATACTTGCTGAATATGTTAATGGTCGCAGCTTGGTAAAGTGTGATAGGTTGTTATGTAAGAGATGAGCAGTGGTAAAAGTAATGGTCATAAATACATTTGGCTTTTTTGGAAATCAATTTGCACTGGTGGGATTCCGTTGTGGACGGACTAGTGGCGCAGTTAGTAGCAATGAAGGACTAAAGGTAGCCTTAAGTAAAAGCTCTCTAGACAGTCCAATGAGCGACCCTCTTGGTTATTCTTATCTCTGTAGTTTCATGCGTGGTGGTGAACTGGCCGATGCACAACCAGCGAACGTATCAATACCCATCACAAAACATTATTCTTGATCACCTTATTCTTTCTCTTTTCTCTCTATTTTCCAATGTTTCTGCCTAAAAGGCAGACACTTAGTGATTGCTTTACCAATGTGACGTTCTAAAACGAACCACATTTTACAGCAATGTTTCAAATTGCTGCTGCTGTTACTGGTGAAGGGTCGTTGACACTAACAGGAGTGGGGGCGTCTGGTGGCCAACATGTCCAGGGAAGAACCTGCTTCCTCCTCCCACCGGTGCAGAGGGAATCTCCAGACATAATATATTAGAAACAAAAGAAGCAACAGCAGCAGTAGACGTGATAACAGCTGCAGCTGTAACAATAATGGAAGAAAAAATAGACACATCGTAGCATTTATTATTTGTGGATTGTTAGAGGCAGTAGTAATGATAGTACCATAAAGTTCCATTGTTAACAGTAACTGTAGAAATACAAGTGGCAATAAAACTAGACTTTATTCATATATTGCTTCTCGGTGTAAATAGAAAGCGTTGACAACAGTTAACATAAAGCGTTAATACGCAAACATATCAGTTTAGTGAGGTAGTTTACAGTAGTGTGTTGTCTCCTCGTAATCATAGACACAAAAGAGAACAATGTTTCTGCTTGCTTGCCGATGATGATATGAATACAAAATTAATGTTTGGTCTCCTTCCAAGATACCGCGTTTTGTTTTCAGGAGGAACCCGCTTTTGGTTGTAATTCCTTATAACAACAGTTTCGTAAATCGCTGCAGCCCATCCTAGCATGGCGAATTATTGTAAGGTGGCCAAGATGTAGCGGACAATCACGCATTCTACACTTACCCGAGGGAAGGTGGCTTGGGTAATGCTAAGAATAAAACCAGGATATAATCAATTTTAGGTAAGAGCTTATTCATTTGCGGAGAGAACTTATGATAAAGATAAATATGCACAGAAAATCTATGTCCCGAAGGTATCGTTAATGTAGTTCAGTAGCTGATAAAAATCGTAGAATTAGGTCTATGAGATTTCTAGAGATTAGAGACTTGATATAAATGACAGAGTAGCTGTACACCATAAGATTGAAACAGAGGAAAAAGAGTGTTCTGGAAAATTGAATTACAGATATATTACTTGACCTCCTCAAAAACTATGGTTCTTTGGGAGTCTCTCCAATCTTAATCATAGTATTTTCTCTACAAATAATCTGATGTCACGCTATGGACGACGAAAAATATAATTCTCTAAATTATTAAGTTCCAGAATTTTCTGTTATTAACTTGGAGGTAATTTAATTGAAATGAAAGATATCAGGCTTGTGTCCCGGATAATCAACCTTCTGAACCACAATCAGTTGTTAATGACAGTTGTTGGCTCCTATTGCCCCGTCATCTGGGGAGATTATTTGCTATACCGTCACCCTCTCCAGTTCTCTCTGGTGACAACACAACAAATTACAAAATGTCCTTACCTTTTTGTGCGTACGGCCGGGCCGGGCTGGGCCGGGTACCACCAGTACTTCGCTGCTGTTTGTTCCTGACAACGAATAGCATATTGTCTTTGTTTATATACTTCATATACAGTCGGTCGACTTTACTTAGTAACACTGAAAAAAGAAGTGAGATGAAATGTAACTTGAGGCGCCTTGATTCGAAAATCGTTCTTTCATAAATTTTTCCTTCCACGATATCCTGTCGCTCAGGCAAACCTAACCCACAGTGTCAGAAAAACAAATCAGATGATCATCCATTGCTCTCTAAGTTTGCAATACAGGAAATGTATAATATCATGATTATACTTTCTAAGAAAAAAAGTTTGATATTGTTGCCTTCAGCCTCAGATACCAGCCAAGAATTTTCTGAATGACGTGAAAGTCTTATTTTTCGTTGTGATAATGCTAACTCTGAGTTCTGCTAATGTTGAATATTCTTAGGAAACAAGAAATTCTCTGAGTTGATTTTAAGGTCTTACGATTTTGCAGATGATTATTGGGGAAGACATGAATTCAGCCTTCTTGGGTGATTTTGGTATAAAAGATAAATGAGGCTTTAGACTTAATGAGCATCATATATATATCTGAGGTCATTATAATGTTTAGATCGTCTTTATGAAGGATCTCCCAGAGGAAAAGATAAGCAATCTTCTGGGAAAGACTGATTGTCAGAGGGAAAATCTGAAGTAATAGATTTTGTGTGATGTGAGAGGAAGGGAGAGATAGAATGTTGGAGGTGCAAATCTCTTACCCTTAATGCACCAACACCACCACCACCAAGTCTGCTCCACCACATTAACCAACAGGACCACCACAAAAATATCACCGATACATCATCAGCACCACAAGAACCCATCAACACAAGCATCACCACAACCACGATTATCTGCACACCACCACCGCCACACCACCTTGCTCTACCGCCTTCACCCATCACCCGCTGATCACAGTCGACTCAGGAGAATTGCTTTATCACCTTGAAATTTGCCAAGTCACGCAAAATGTACATCGGGAAGACCATCATCACCCGCCAGCACCCTGACCCTGGGCCCACTGTACATCGGGAAGACCATCATCACTCACTAGCGCCGCGGGCCACCTGTACATCAGGAGGACCATCATCACCCACCGGTCCTCAGGCTCAGCAGCCACTCCTACAGACCATATCTCGACAATCTTGAGCCGGGCCCGACCTTCCCTCGTACAGTAAATAAATGGAACACGGATTTTGTGGCCTGGTGCCTGTTTGTAGGTTGTTACTTCGGCGATTTGGGCAGGTCGATTTGTGACGCTGTGGAATCTTTCTCTTCGTGGTTATCAGCCGGCGATCAGAGAGTAAGATACAGTCTTGATATCACAGGCGTCGAACCCGAGAGATAATTCCCTGTTGTCAGAAACTCGAAGAGTAATTGATGAAACCGATTAATCCTTCAGAATCCAAAGAGAAAAGTATGCATCTAAATTAATACGTCTGCGTTCATTCTTTCCTTTTATGGAATAGATTATTCAATACTTTGCAATAATAGCCAGTGAAACATTCAAACAGTATGATCGTGTAATTACTTACATACTAGCTGCTGTGCACTGTGTGGGACTCTAATCTCTTAAAAGTTACTTCTGACACACCTCAGCGGCTTCCTGAAACGCAGCAATATGACATTTCAGAGAAACAATTTCAGCCTTGCTGGATGTACCCTCCCTGAAAGATGATGACCATCCTAAAGCCATATCACAATTGCTTGTACAGAATAACAACACAGGTAACGTGGCTACCAAGATAATGCCTTTGTGATCCTTCTCCAACCACAATGAGACCGTCCTCATATTCCCTTTATTTCATATCTCAGATACCTTCTCATAGATAATCCATGATAACCTTTGATTTCGACCCTTAATATTGTTTTTTCTTTACCAAGATAACACCATGATAACAGCTCAGGTACACACGTTCTGGTCCGAGAGTACAAGGCCCACCAGAACTTAGATGACCCATTCCCCAAACTAGTCATTACCTGGCACCTCGTGTGACCATCGACACATTATACCGCAAACGCCACCCTTCTTCACCACGGCAGCCTGACTCATCCCTCATCCCCAACTATTGTCATTAGCATGTCTTCATCAGTAGCACCCTCATCGTCATTACTCTCGGCCGCCACACACACAGTCATCAACTTTATCAACTGCTGCCCATCAACCTCAAGTCAATGTTGTCATCCCTACCTGGCAGCCATGATAGTCACTATCAACCAGCAAAAGCCTTACAACCAACAACCACCATCCTCACTTTACTCTGTCATCTATGCAAGATGTTAAGACTACAACCAACAACCAACAACCACCACAAGTCTTGGATTTCATCACCATTGTTGTCACGTGGACATCATCCTCGTCACGGGAACCACCATAACCAAATCTACCCACAATCGAAACGACTGCTGGAAACTTAACTACCATCTTTTATATTACCACACTTAAAGCAATTACAAAGAAAATCATATTCATTAAAAACTACTAGGCCATACATCATCATAGCTGGTTGCTTTACAATGGTCAGCACTGCCATGAGCCTCATTATCGACCTTTATTACTGAAACCATCACGATTAAGATTACCATAAACGGAATACCATGACCAAGGTTATCATGAAGAGTATCATGATTGGATTTGACACCTAAGGATTACCATAATCATGTCTACTGTATTTACAGTTACTACAAAAGAGGTTACAGTGGTTAGAACCACCTAAACGAAAGATAGTAAACTCTACTTTTGGTGAGGGATATGTAACCAAAATGATTAAGACTAAAAGTTAAGGAAAAATGATGGAGATTACCATAACCCAAACCACCATGATTGAGATTACCATAGCCGAACAACCATGATTAGCACTGTATTCGAGACAATCGCTAGGTTAGAGATGACACTCAAAGCAAACCTATGGCGAGGGTAGGCGTTAGCTGGGAAAGGTAGGTATTGCTAGGGTTGGTTTGACAAGGATTTGTATTACAAGGAAAGGCATGGCGAAGGGAAGGCATGGCGAGGGAAGGATCATTACTGCATTACATGTGTCAGTTTTGAGTCTTCATTTCTTTTTATAGGCTATGTGGTGCTCCGATGCCCTTGGTCAAAGGACGAGGGAT
This sequence comes from Panulirus argus, assembly GCA_038088735.1. NCBI lineage: Eukaryota > Metazoa > Arthropoda > Malacostraca > Decapoda > Palinuridae > Panulirus > Panulirus argus. The sequence goes on along the minus strand of JAYMFT010205978.1, from coordinate 661 downwards.
GAATACTTTTCTTAGTCTCCGTTCTTTTCATGGAAACGTGAATTTACTTGTAGAATGTCAGGGTGTTAAGGTGATCTTGAAAGGTTTTCAAGGAGCTGTGGGAATGGAGACGTGAGAGGCGAGGTCTATGGCGGGGTTTGGGAAGCGTAGCCTCTGCGATATCTTGACTTCGATGCCTCTATCTGCTGGCATTGCAAGTGAGAGGCAGGAAGTCTTTAACACACTTCTTTCCTTTGATATGAATGTCACCAGCTGCTAATACAGAGAGAAAGAGAGAGAGAGAAAGAGAGAGAACGGCTTTTATGTTAAATCGATTAAAGATTTATTGACACCTTATAATGCCGCGTTATCATGGTAAACCAAGGTCCACAATACCTATGAGTCATAGGTCATATCTACTAATGCAGGGAGAAGTTATACCGCTCCAAACTTCACGATACAGCACATATGGAACCCAATGGCAAGTTATGTGTTCTTCACGTCATCTTGGCGAAGATTACGGAGTCGGCGTTGAGCAGGATTTCGATATGTGCTATCCATGATTCCATAAGGCTGATGGTCTTGTGATGGTGGACAGGAAAATCTGCACCTGAGGTATAGTGATCCTGATTTGTGTCCATGGTGAAGTATCATTTAGTCAATTGGACAAGAGGCGTGAATA
>JAYMFT010205967.1:0-11592 GCA_038088735.1 Panulirus argus | reverse complement strand
TCTACCTTCTCATGTCTTTCCCAATAACTATGACCTGGCTCATTTCAAGAGACAGGTTTTTCACTGTCTCAAAAATTCGTAAATACTTTCCCTGCCTGTTTTCCCCCTTTCTCAATTCTCTCTATATTCCAATTAGGGCCCGGCCTTAATGTGGACTTTTGTCCATGACTGGAGCCTTCAACAGAAAAAAAAAGAGAGAAAATAAGTGTCCAAATGTTGAACTGGAAACCTGCCAGTATGTCGGAATATCTTGCATGCAGACATATTTTCTTACTTCAAAGCAAGAATAAAACATATGGACTGCAAGCAAAAGTTGCATCCCCCCACTCTCAATACCATGGGGAAACTGAGAAGGCAAATCATGTCAACTAATTCCTAAAATTGTACCATGCTGCCAGACACATGATATCCTCACCATAAGCAAGTACCATAACAGGAGTTGCCCTAAAAATAAAACATCATGCATAGAGCTTTATAAAATGGCAATTGTCAGGGTTTTTTTTCAAAGACTGTACAAGGCTCTCTGTTGCAGTTCCTCTACATACTACAGAAATAAATAGCTGACATATGATTTCCATCTACCATAAACTTTCATGAAAACACTATGCTTTAGTCAACATTCACGGAGATCCACCATTTCTAATTATTTCACTTGCTAAAACATGCAAGACAAAGTATTTATATTCAATGATCAGCACTGAAAATAAAAAACAGAGTATTCCCTAATGAAACTTTGTATACACGAAATGAGGCAAAAAAAGTGCAAAAGTAAATGTTCCTCTAAGTAGCAAAATGCTACCTAACAATATTACTACTTGAAATCATTTAAACAATCTCATCACAAACAGAAAGATCATGCACAATGACACAATATGAGTATTTCAAGTATGATGCATGCAAATATTACATACAGAAATACACACATAAAATAATCAATTCATCTCTCATGAAGATGAGTATTCCATTAAAAACAAAACAAAAAAACATGCATATACCACTAAGAACAAACAGATTCTTCTGTAAAAAGTTCTCCCTGAACAAGCAAAATTCTTCAGCTCCACTTAATCAAAAATATCCCACTAACTGAATGCCTTCATATGTTCTCCCAGTGACAAAGTCAATAATCCAGCAGTCTCCCAGTGACTTACAACCCATCCCAATACCCAGCCTACTCTATGAATGTTTGTCTAACTGGGCTTATGCAACCAGTGCAAGCTCCACAATCAGAAATGGTTTTATGAAAACTACTCTATAATCTACTGCTCTGTCAACTTTGTTGATGCTATTGCAACCAAGAGAAATGCATGACCTATGTGTCACCATCACTTTTACCAAAGTTTTTGACTGATTCAATCACAACATGATTATCAACAATGGTATCAGTGCTGAAGCTGCAGAAAGGTCTCACTCAACTGCCTGCAACCTTCCTCAATAACTATCGTCATACTCCTGTGCTTTAGTGGTCCATATGCATCCTTAGTAATATCGAAATTACAAGTGTCATATACTGTGATAACCCATGACCAATTCTCAGTCAACAGGGGATTGTCTCCAAATGGCAACTGCTGTTGAAGGAGAAACACTATACCTCAAAATCTTTCTTTATCCTCTGAAGTTTGTTATTCTTTTGGGTTTCCAAGTCTCATTTAACTTGGTCTGAGAGTTGAATGTCATCGTGCTGCTTATCTGCAACTTGAAGACAAGTTTCCCCGTGAAGCAGAATTATACTAATTCCTTTCTTAATCCCATTAAGGACACTCTCAGTTGCAAAACCAACATGACTGAAGGTAAGAACATGTGTAGTCCAAAAGTAAAAGATTGGTAGATTCAAAAAGTGGGCTGATGCAAGCTCAAGACATTTACAACAAAGGATAAAAAAATAATAATCACAAATCATATGCTGTGAAGGCATTCAGTGTATGAGGGTTGAACGGAAAAATGGAATGCAATTCTCACGAGACAATTCAACTCACAAACCAGTGCAAAGTTAAAGAAATGCCTAAATATTACAAAAATCTTTCTATATAATGTGATGTTACATAAGTTGTAACACTGTATGGACTTGATCCATCCCATTTACATATCAATTAAGATAATAACCAGACAGGTAAAGATATGTACTGAACGTGTAATGCTTTTGACACATGAAAAACACATTATTATAACATTCTTTTCAAGAATGGCAGCATAAATCAAACTTGAGACAATTAACTCTTATATGCATAATTTCTAGAAGGACTTCTAATATGTAAGTCTGCAAGTTATATTTTCAATTCATTTGGAACATTCAATCAAACTACTTAATCCTTTACTGATTACTGCTTGCCTGTCATCTATATTTCAGAATTTTTTTTTCATAATTGAATGTCATTTCCCACATTAGTGAGGTAAATGTATTTCCTCTTAATTTCTCCCCTATTTTTACCAACTTCATCCTTTAATTTCCCTCATGAGTATGACTGAATAAGCAATCCTCATTGTTTTATATATTGCCATTTCCTCATAAACTAAGTAGCACCTACTTCACTAATTTGACAGCTACTCTTATATACAAAATTCTACAGAAGACTCAGCATGAACCAACCATCTTTAAATGTAGGGAAAGGAAAATAATAGATCAATAATTTACCATTCAATAGAAAATCTAATGTAGCATTCTGATTGATTCAGAAGTGGGCCTAACAAATTCATTGAAAATGGTTATACAGTATATGTCAAGTAACAAAAGATACTAGACAACACAGCCCTATATAACCAAGACTTGCTCTGTAACCATCATTTACAAATGCTGCAACTGCTACTCACATGTAATCAAAATTCTCATGACACAGCATTTGAATTATTTTTCTGTTAGCTAATCAAGTCCTCAACTAAACATCTCTACACTTCCTAAAGCATTACATTTATGTACTACACCAAAAGCCAAATACAGTATCCTACAAGCTATCAAACCAAGAATCCCACTTAGTCTTACACAGAGAGCTAGTATCTTTTATATAACATTTTAGCAAAGCAAAAAACCTTACTGGGGAATTAATCAAAACATGCAACAAACAAGATGTCTCAAAAGTCAATACAATGGAATTTTAACTGGGTGTAACCTGTAAGATAATAATGAAAATAACTTTTTACACTTTTTAATCCCAGGTACCTTAACCGTGGTACTAAAATGGGAGAAGCAACCTTTTCAGGTTGCAGACCACAAGAAAAATTTATAGCCAACATAACTGGTTAAAATTTCCCAAATGACAATATATATATACAAAAAATGCACATAATGTTTTGTTTCTTCTCATCAATTAATACTAATAATGATTAAATGTGCTACGGGTCCAGTCATTAATTCACAGTGTGCACTTTGAGCCATCCAGGACGACAGCATTTTAAGAGAGTTCCCACCTGCACTGCCCAGGCCTAAGTCCCCATCATCACCCAGCTGCTCTTCCTCACCCTCCTGACCTGCCTCCTGGCCTTGACTATTACTTGATGGAGTCTGACCTACGGCTGCAGATGATGCATCGGTCTGCTGGGCACCTGGTAGCTGGATGTTGCTGAAGTCAATCTGGCCGATCTCTGTTTTGGACCAAATTCAAGGTACAGTGGACAAGCCAGTGCATTTAAAGGTGAGTGAAATACTTACCTAGGTACAGTATGATAGGAATATCTACTGACATGCTAAAGAGTATCAAAGCACTGCTTAGCTTTCTTATTTTTCCTTAACATATTTTTAGGTGCATATGTAGGTAACAATAAACATTATAATTTTCTTGCAATTCTATGGGAATTAGGTGTCTAACCCACATCACTGACCTGGATATTTTTCTCTTGAAAATATGCCTCTGCTCATCTCCAGTCAATATTTTCCATATATTTTTTTGCTTAAGCTTAGAAGGTAGGGATCGAATGCATTTGCCTTCCATCACTTTCAATATTCTGGCTGTTTTAGGAATTTCTTCTGTCATTCTAATTTGATACCTATTCCTCTGTAACATATCTTAATATAATCCTTCTCCATTCTTATTGCTTCTGTGAAACACAAAATGCTTGCATCCTCCATTTTACTCCTGATTCCTCCATCTTTAATGTATTTCAGTTGGTTGATCTCAAAATGGAGCTCTTCCAGTACTGGTTAGCTTGAAATACTTTCATTTCAGTTCCCACTGTTGTGCTCCTCATAATCAGTACATCCAATTATGGTAATTTCTCATGCTTTTCATGCAATGAAATATCTAGGTGAGTGAGATAGGTTAAAGACCTGATAACCAATAGCACAGCAGAATCCAGTATATCATGAATACCGTAAGAGTTTAGACAGTAAAATATTTAAACAAAACTGGTTATAAGTTGTCCTTATCTATCTAAGGCTGAAAAGCAACTCCCCCCCAACCATCATTAGCAGAAAGGACTTTCCCAAGCAGCAGAAGTAAATAATTATACATTCAATCTATCTGAAGTACATCCTTCCAAAAACTGTGACAAACACAAATACAAAAAAAAATTTCAAATATTATATTTAAACCTAAATGTTTCTTTATCTGGGGAAATCAAAAAGAAAACTAAGGAAGAAAACTATGGACTAAATCTAATGTAGCTAAAGCAACATAATGGAAACATATTAACATCCCACTTCTCTGATGAGGCACATAGCACCATCCAAAGAACTTATGTACAGTTCCAATGAAGCTACTGTGCAAGTGTCATCCAATTTAAAACTTCATCAAAAATCTATTTTTGCATTATATGGCACAGTAGGCAATTCAAAAAGTATGCCAGACCCTTCCCAAACAAACTCAAAAAGAGTGGGAGTATATATTCAAGGCAGACTGAATATGCAGAGCACATTGTGGCAAGTGAAAGTGTTAAGCTTTTCTTCATCTCACCTTAACTGCTTAGGTCCGACAAGTATTGGCATTTGTAATTCATTAAAGGTAAATACAAGTCAAACTTAACACCAAATTATCAACCCTCTCACTGCAGTAGTCCTAGTATCTAAGGTACACTATCTGTGGGATATTCTTACATATTTCAATAAACATCCCTATAAGTTTGGTTTGTTATTATAATCAACTATAACAATGCAAACAGCGCTACACTAAAGTCAAGCCTCGCATTGGTGAACTAATTTTATTTTTCACATATAAATCAAGTGCATCTAGATATAAGAAAGATGCAATTCAGTGCTTAGCATTTACTTTCAGGAAATGGCTCTGAAGCTGTATAATATAAATCTTTACCCTAGATCATTGGTTTATACATAGGTGAGATAACAACATCAGTCACATAATTCTTGTTTCAGAAACTAATAAATGCTAAATGTATATCACAATGACTATATTTAGAGGTACAAAGATATAATGCAACAAATTCTATCATGACTGCAAAGTGGATGTACTGTTCTATAAAATTAAGCCTGTATAATAAAGTTGAACTTTTAATTGCAAATATCATTAAGAGATGATCTACAGTTCACTGCTATTATCATCATCTGATAATTTCATAATTCCTACCTTCATCTGTTTTCCTAGCTAATGTTTCATTCTACCAATTATCCACAAATGTCATCACCATTCTCTGCCCATAGCTGTGGTGAAAAATATCTCAACCCTCAGTCACTCATAAATGTCATCATAAAAGGTACACACTACAATACAAAGCTCCCATTCTCTCTCCATAAATAAAGCACTTAACAATGAAAATCTTTCTTTACTTATGGAAAAAATACATATCTTCTATAAAATATTGTTCAGAAATACAATTTTTTGGCACACAGGAAAGAATACCTTAGGATCAACTGTGCAGTTTTAGGGTTAAGGACATGAATGTCATACCATGTCCACCACAATAGGAAGAAAAACAGAAATTATTCTCAGACATACACTCATCTTGAGAGTGCTCCATAGAACAATATCAAAATCAGCTTAAATATTCATATTTCTGTATCATCTACAATCAGTTAAGCTAAGTAAGGTATAATTCCTTTGCACAATGCATGCTGACTATGGAGACAAATGCCAAATACCATGGTCTTATTAAGCTTTGATGAGTAATATCCATGCCTTCATGCAACCACATACCGTATAAGATGGCTGTAAATGGCTTTCTGCCTCAACACAAAATCCTTAAAAATTCTCACTAAAGTTCTGTTTACTGCTACATAGGTCATGTTCTAAAGACCACATAGTGATAACTGTCATTTGTTAATTCTGTCTGCCAACATCACATCAAAGCCAATCAACACCTCCAACTAGATTTGTAAAAATATAAGAATAATGTATAATATATGATATTCTGAAAGCATTGAAAATTAGCCTTCATACCTACTTCAGTCCTAAGACCCTTGAGAAAAAAAAATGACATACAGAATAACATGATCTGATTAACTCTCTAAAGATTTCTGATTCCTTAAACATTTTCAAGAATTGATCCCAGTTTACACACAAGCAAATCTACTAAATGTGCATAACTGATGATAAGAACTGAAAGAGAATTATCAGGCTACAATGCATGAAAACACACATATAACTAAATATATATCATCTTTCATTGCTTTAGCCACATAAGAATCCATGCAGATATTAGCTCGGTGCCAACTCAGACATGGTGCCACCAAAAAGGAAACTGCTTAATGTAGAAATACCTTATATATTTGGCTAATTATTCAATAACCTGTTCTGTCACATGGTAATATGGAAATCATCCTGCAACTGTAAAGTACATTTCCTTCCAATGAGTATTCTAAGAAATATCAAACCTTGCTTATGAGCTCCACCATGAATATATGTTCTTGTCTTTACTCCAATGTATAAATAAACATACACATATCCCTGCCTAAATCAGGTACCCACTTATTAACCAGCCCCAAAGGGAGGTGTGGGTGTAGGCCAACTGTCATGTCCAAGATTCAAACCCACATGGGTCTGACCCCAGGTAGGCCCATGATGACTATCAGTAGCTAACCGCTACCCCGCGTAGGCCCTTCAGGGGATACAACAGAAAGGTCAGTTGGGTTTACCTGTGGATAATGGGGCTCTAGTTTCAGTGCATCATACATCTTATGTGAAGTTCTGGGTACAAAATAAAAATCTTACATTTATTCATAAAAAAAAACACAAATCTTATCATCATAACATCGGAGAACCTTAAAAACTATTTAAGCAAAGTGTCACACACCAGTTGGTATAGATTGCTGCTGCCGCATATGTTCTGCTGCCCTTCTTAACAGTGTGCTCCCTCGATTTATCATGATGAGCTCCCCATCCTTCACTCCATAGTCTTTCAGGCTCTTTTTATTGTCTGTGAGTGGCTGAGCATTGAACACTACCACCATTTCTCCAACAGGGATCCCAACCTATAGAAACAATGAGTGGTATCAGTATCCCTAACACTACAATTAAAACATACTCCAGCATTACATTTATGGAATTCTATTCCTTAAATCTGCACAGTCAGACACTCAACAAGAAAAGGATGAGTGAGGAGGGGCTGACTAACAATTCTGATCCACTGGTCTTGACTAGTCAGCATAACAGCATTTGACTCACCAGTGCCAACTAATTGGCAAAAACAACTCTTACACAAAATGTTCCAAATCATGCCATACATCTTTGTTTATATTCTTTAAACACTAAACTACCTGTGGAAAAAATAGTTATTCAATACCCAAACCTAGTTTCAATGCATATTTAAACTAACAATTTAATGGTAATTTCACATCTGCTGACTATTTCTTACTTCAGTACTAAGCAGGAAACATACAAAACAGCAACTGACTGCTTGTAATCATATAAAATAAATGTTTTGGACAATGTGATATTATGCTGTAAAGATACATCATTGATATATATCAAAAGCAACACTGAAAATTTGGGTAAATTTTGATTGGTAAAGAAAGTTAGGTGAGGTTTTCAGTGATTTACCAACTTAATTGCACATCACTACCAACTATGAATACCAAGGGTTGTTGTAGCAGTTTAGTGTACTGTTTAAAGAATGCAATAACAGTTGCAGGGAATGATATGGAGAATCGTATTTCATGGAAGTGTACCAATAAGACTACAGCAGTATATCTGGGAAATGTGGGGCTAATAGGATATGTGGGGCTAATAAAGTAAAAGTAGGTTATAACTTTTATAAAATCAAGAGAACCTCTGAAAAGGTCACCTAAACTCTAGCCAAATGCACCCATCACACCAATGAAGAAGCATCAAGAAAATAGCACCAGATGTCACCAAACAGACTATACAGTGAACAGCCCTGCATTTCCCAGCAGGAGACGAATTTTATGTTGGTTTATCTATCTATAACACTGGCACCAGGTTCTCTTGAAGTTAGGCAAGGCTTTTCTAGGGTATGAATATTCTCAGAAAGTGTATTATTTTTACACTAACCCCCACAATTCTCCCAGTACAAAGCATTACCACATCACTACAGAATAAATTCTAATCAAAATTAAGAACTGACAATGAAGCAGAGATAAAATGGTAAATCTATAGGGTTTCATGGGCTCTGTTGATTTCTGTAAGTATTACCAACTGGTAGGCTGTTTAATCAACCCCACAATTTCCCTGATATTCATAGCTTTCACCACTTCTCTTTATGTATCACCATAAAGATGATTTATCTATCCCAATCAAGCTGCATTAAACTAAACCATCTCTGCAAAATCGTATCACTCAAAACCTAATTGTAAAAGTGGCACGCCTAAATTGATAGTTCTAAAAATTATATGATACTAAACATTTCTGAATCAGAAGTCTCTTTTTTGATATTCTTTTAAGCTTTACTAAGAAAACAACACCAACACAAGAGCCCTAACTTCTCCTAACATTCTTCAAAATTGTTCTAACTGTAATGAATTCATAAATGTAGTTTTCATCATCTGTTAATGGCCTTCATTACCACCAAATCACTATTAGCTTTTTAAACAGACTGATTTTGTACCACAATGCTACTGTAGAGTTTAGATATTACAATAACAGTTGCAGAGCATGATTTAGAGCATTGTAATTCATTATACAATGCTAAACAAGGCAAAAAGAGATATACCACAGAAAATGTGGGCTTCATTCCATTAAAAGTAACACAACTGTAAAAATAATAACCAATGGAAACCTCATCTACACTCTCTAGCCATCGAGATTTGTCTTAATATTCAGTAATCTAAGCAAACCATAATAAATAAAGTCATAACTGAGCACCGTCGAAACAGCGGAAAATATCAACAGACAACACAACAAGCAGCCACGCGACCCTCTGCTACAGGTCATCTTAATGTTAATATATTTCGGTTACTTGGACAGATTTCTTTCTTTTAACACTTTTCGAGTATACAACTCATACGCTTTCTATTCCACATTACCCCCATACAAAAATAAGTCACCATCTTTTTTGATATTGTATTATATGATGCTCCAAATCAGTTAATGTATTCTCTAAGTACTACAACAACACTGCAAAATAGTTTCACTCAATATTCAGTGCTGATAGCGACGAGGAGCTAATCAAGGCAATTACCCTTCGATCCTCATGTGTCAAAGTCTCCGCGTCCCTTAAGTAAAGACGTACCGGAGCAATTTCTATCATTATTTCATGGACAACTTTCGTTTCTGTAACACAGCTTCGCGAAAGGAATATATGCTATTAGGTATTCTTGCACCATCATGAGACCGAGTGCATGACGCACAACAGGTACGTGATACTCTCCCCACAGATAATTCATTGCAACATCTCGACCCAGTTTCCATGAACCCCAACAACAAAACCCTTTCTATCAATCTCCTCACCTCCATTTCACACAATGCCTTGAAATTCTCCAACTCTAAGTCTTCGGCCACCTCCAGGGGGATCGTATCATTCTCAGTGTTGACGGAAATGCGCATCTTGGACAACCTGTGTGTGATACTGGCAGGAAGGCGAACGAGTGACTGTGACAGCCTCTCCCTCGCCAAGACACTCACACAATACTCAGCAAATGTTTGTTTACATCTTCGAAGTCGAGGGTTTGTTATCCATATAACTTTGCTAACAACCTCATTAATACAATAATTATTAGGAATGATCATATCAAAAAAATAACCGAGCATTTACAGATTATAGATTAGTATAAAGGTTTCGAGGGATGGATTAGCTCTGATATTTTATCGACTTAGCTAACTACGCCAAGCAACTATCATAATAGTTTACCTCTTATTACCCTAGTGAATAAAGCTTAAACTATTGTGTTCATGATATATTTAAGACCTCAAGGAGTTAAAGAGTCACCAAACAGATATGACTTTCTTTGTGAACTGCTAAAACTTTTGCGTCTTGAGCATATTTTGCGCGTCTGGTAATTCTGACGGTATAATCAGTGCAAATCGAAAAACTCAAAATTACCTACGAATGCCATAAATGCAACTCACTATGAAAATGTGGAGGGTACATATGGTTATCAAAACTGATGTATATTTTTTTCAGTACACATATCTAAAAATATCCTAACAAAGATGTAACGCTAGTATCGCCATGGATCTCGTGTCTAATATCTCATGAGAACAAACAGTGATAAATGACAAGACAAAAGATCCCTCTTTTGAGACACGTTTTAAAACAAAACGTAAGTTGATTATTTCTTTGTAAACGAAACCTTAGTTAATATTGTGCCCTCCTGGTTAAGCTGACAAGTCTCCGATATAAAGAGCACCTCTTATGGTGCTGCACGTAGTTAAACCATGGATATATCGAAAAGCATTTGAGATGGAATTTACGTTGTCTGCTACAGCTTGGGAAGGTATTATGTCTAGTCCTCCTAGTTTATTTGCCGTCTTTCCTGACTCCACATGGAACGGGTATTGCTTCGTTGGCTGGGCTGGGACGCCTGATCATGTGGTACTGAACACGTAACGATGGTTATCCTGTATGGGATGAAATCAAGCAGCCCATATACTAATATCTCTCTCTCTCTCTCTCTCTCTCTCTCTCTCTCTCTCTCTCTCTCTCTCTCTCACGCAATGCGTAGCGGGGTTGAAACATGTTCAGTCGCAGCTGAGCCTGTCTCTGAAGCACTGCGGGGTGGGGTTGAAACATGTTCAGTCGCATCTGAGACTGAACCACTTTGAGGGCGCGATGGATCCTGTTCTTTTACAGTTGAACCCGGGGCGTTGCGAGAGGCTGATGGAGTTCTGGCAATGCACAAATCAGAAGAAGTCGAACTGAAGTATTTTCTTGGGTTATGCATCCTGTGTCTAAGTGTTATTAAGCAGGAATCATAGGTGGAGACCTGTATGTTTGGAAGGGACTTTCCCTGACCTCATGGGCCACATACATAACGACACTGTACGTGGTCTTAGAATTATCCTTAACATCTGATGAAGGTGTTAGACAAGTGGACGTAGCTTGCATTTCCCCTTAATGACCCTGTCAGTTGATAGGCCTAAAGCTCAAGTCACCAACTAGTCGTTTTCATCCACAACCAGCGTAACTGTCTCTCTGAACGGCTCTGTATTTTGGCAGTGTGCGTAGATTCTTGGCTTAGACACAATCATATGTCAGGCCGTGGTTCACTGTACAACTACAAAGCTAATCTTGACTTGCTTTAGAATTATATATATATAT
>JAYMFT010205956.1:0-11593 GCA_038088735.1 Panulirus argus | reverse complement strand
TTAAAAAAAAAAAAAAAAAAAAAAAAAAAAAAAAAAAACGCCGGGATTACGGTGGAGATGCAGGGTCCTGGATGACGACTGTCAGCAGTCTGAAAGTGAAAGAAGAGAAAAGGTGTGTCTGCAGGAGAGTGAAGACAGCAAGTTGTGTGGTGCACTAGAAGAAAAAAGAAAAGAAAAATGCGTGACAAAGGAATAAGGAGCATAACAGCAGATGACCGAGTGACGTGAGAGTAACGACTGTAAATTATGAGATTTTCCTTCATGTTGCAGGCTACATATAGCAACAGACAAAAGTCGTTACTGAGACCAGGCCTTAAGTATAGTGCAAAAAGGGGCTAAAGAGATACAGAAGCAAGGAGAGAGGAGGAAACAATATATTTTAAGAGTTTTGGTGAAAGTGGAAATGTTGACTTTCAAAAACTGGGAAAGTTCGTAGCTCTTTGCCAAAATGGGAGTCACAGCGGTCCATCCTTGAATGACCAACTGTTACACAGTGATCATGTGACACAGTGTCTTGCCAATTATACAACTGGGATTGTTGAAGAGTGAAATGACATGAATAAAATGTTAGGAGATAGCTGGTGATGTACATGAGAAAAAGATACACACATTTACTAAAGGAACAGCATAACGCAAGAAGACAGAATAGGAAGAGAACACGAATACTAAACAGATACTACTTCGGAGCCCATGAAGGTGCAAATCTTGAAGACGAATCGGCTCATTCTGGAATGAATAGAGGCCAGGTTCCGGCGGATTGAGTAGTGTGCTGATGGAGCAAATTGTTTTAATGTAAGAGTGAGTGGCGTATGTGTGTGGAGGAGAGGGGCTAATGGCACGCCGTTCGTAACTCGGGCAGCTGCTGGCTGAGGCCCCGTACCCTCCACGCTTGGCAATCAAGCTCCCCTAACAAGGCTTTTACTCACTAGAGCGCGTTAATAACCGGTTTAATCGCCCGGAAGGGAAGCGAAAAAGTGAATGACGGAGTGTACATCATCGTGATTTTTAGTATCATGTGATACCTGGACCATAATATGACTGAAATATGAATAATTCATATACATAAAACTTGATACCAGTAAATATAGTCACTTACTTATAAGTAAGTCACCGTATGCATATATAAAGAACATAAGCAAAACGCAATCAAAATTGCATAAATAGAATGATGACCATAATTCCTCAAAATAATGATTATAACTAAAGACATTTCTGTATAGAAAGGTTACATAAACCATAGAAGACTATAAAAAAAATTACAATCATTAAAGTAAATAAATCGACGGACACATACAAAATACAAAGCTCATATATCGAACAACTGAAACAACGCGTCATTGCTATTCGAGCTAGGCTTCGTTCTGAGGATGTGCAAGGCCTCGATGAGGAACCTTAGTTGCTAATTATTCTCTCGGCCAATGGATGTTAATAATAGTTAACCATCTAATAATAGGATCATTATTCTAATTTAGAGTTAATGTGCCACTTGCCCGTCAGTCTTCAGTGGTTTATTCATCCTACTGTGCATCATGTAATGCACTGTATATTGGGTCGACAAAGCGATCTCTGTCTAGCAGGGATGAAGAGCATAACGGCAGGTCTCGCTGAACGGGTATGTGGTTTTCGAAGCCAGATCTATCTGCCATAAAGGGCTCAAGCACAAAACTGTAACCTTTCATTCAATACATTCAAAATGACTGGCGAGGAGGGTAATTTGCAACATCTAAGGGTTTTCGAGTCTTTGCCTACCTTCAAAACTAAGCCTAGCCGAAACAACAATGCCCCCCAACGTACGTAACCATTTTACAACGATATTTCTACAGTTAGTTTTAGTCTCTAATTCTTATAACTTATAAGGTAACGATTCTGAGTAAGTGATATTGTTTGTGGTTTACGGTATGTTCAGTGACGATGAGGCTGGTCCCCGAAACGTGGGACTTATCACAGAGCATTTGAAGAAATTTGTTTCATCTGTCTGGGCCCTTTACATATACATAGGAGATACCACCCTCAGGTTAATGCGAAAGTGCCCATCGCCTCAGTGGAGAGAATAAATATAAATCATGGGAAAGAAGCTATTTTTCGATTACTGAAATACTTTGGCCTCTTACCATCCACTTCCTTTTTGCCTAATTCACTCAATTAACAAAAGATATAAACGAAAGTCTTTATGGCGCAGTAGTTTTAAGGTACATGTTAGGATCCTCTATTTCCTCGGAGGGGGAGAGGGAACAGATAATGCAACTTGCTTTCTCTAGCTGGATAGCCACGTTGAAGCGCTGAAGTAGGAAGCTGGCTGCTCTCTCGTCCTTAGATGAACAGATGAGCCGGGAGCCTGGGTCGTTAAGATAACGAGGAACATTCTTCCCACAAGATCCCAGCATTTCCGAACCAACTGGAACACCAGCTTACTGAGGTTCCAGAGCTCCATACTTTAACATTCTTTTGTTGTTTCCAGAAGTCTGCGGCAGCACTTTGATATCCTGAGGTGCTTTCCAAACACTCATCCGTCAAGCTGGAAGCACAAGCGTCGATCCCATCTATCTGCTACTTACACCTTATTCAGACATACGATATTATATCGTCAAGCCGCGGCTTGCCTCTTTCACTGGACCTGAGGAGTTGTGGTTCATTTTCCACATTGGCAGAAGCAAGACTTCTTTTAACGATTTCGTTGATCTCACTGTGCCTGGCTTACCTAACAGAGCTCTTACATCTGATAGTATGTTAGCCATACTGGTCATCTACTTCTCTGCCGCTGATCCTCTGATTTGATAAGGGTGCCAAGGCGGAGGGTCATGACAATGCGAAACTCATGTTGGGTCAAGACGAGTACCAAGGAAAGAGTATGGGAAAACAAGGAAGTCCCTCAAGTAAAAAAATATGTTATGATATATGTATGTATATCATAAAAGATAAGAAAAAAATTAAGTAAGACTTACTGTCACCAACCCTTGCCAGGTAAAAAAAAAAAAACAAGTTTGCGAAAGCCTGAAACTAGAATAGTACGTCTCTCCCCCACAGACGTACATCTGTCTATCTATCATCTATATATATATATATATATATATATATATATATATATATATGTGTGTGTGTGTGTATATGTGTCCTTTTTTTTTTACTTCACTTACCCGGATCCCTTTGATCCGGATGGCTAAACTGGGAACAAATTTTTGTTTACAACATTTATCTTTTAATATCCATACACCATTTATCCGTATAGAGCCAACATTAACGAAATTGACTGGTGAAAATAAATGCATTTAAATTCAGCCATCCGGCAGAGTGACGGGCGGGCGATCAAAGGCTTGTTGCGGTCAGCCGAGGCCCACCGGTATTGACCGGTTCAGGTGCCCCCGTGTCACGCACTTCAGGGCCTTCGGGGGGCCTCTCTCTCTCTCTCTCTCTCTCTCTCTCTCTCTCTCTCTCCCTCCAAGCGGTGCCTGTGTCGCAGTCAGGGGGCCACCTAATTATTCAGTTGATTACTGGCAAATGCGAGACAACACGGATGTGTTTATTATTTTCTTTTCTGCAAATGCTTCCTATTTGTGTTCCTTGTACTGTAAGGATTATTTCCCACGACGCTAATTCCGGCCACCACCCACCCCCCTCTCCGTGGCTGCTGCTGCTGCTGCAGAAGAATCAGTGCTTGACGGACACATGATCATCCATCCCACTCTACTACTTAAACCCAGAAAAGATGCTGATGAACGAGGAGCACGACTGGTACTACCTTCTGCAAAACAACAAACTTTCAAAAGTCTACGCTGGAAGACTTATAGCGAGGGCTCATGGACACGGTGAGTGGCGGTGTCTGGGTACGCAAAGCGATCCCCAACACGTCTTGTGGACACGGTGTCACCAAGCACTAACTAACTGCCCGTGTTAAGAGCAGCGAGCACATTCTACACGGTGGTGCTCTTGCCTTGGAAGATATGTCGCCGGAAGAGTCTGGCGCTCCGAGATGAGGCAGGGACATCATTACCATTACTGAACTGTGGGATCGCTGCAGCACCCAGATTTATTCAGAGTTTACGAGCCTGCTTTTCTTAAACGACGTCCATCAAAATCTACTTTAAAAGTCAAATGAAAAGTGAAATCGAAAGTTCCTCGCTGATGGGAAGTATCAGCATCAGAAATAAATATAAATGTACGCCAATTCATCTTGATCAGTCGCTCCTATACATCAGGAGACATCCTATTTGACCAATTTTTCTGAAAAAAATGGCTGTGTCCGAGTAAATGGGGGGAAGACTTGTGTGTTCCCACAATCAAAACAACATATCGTTTTCTTCTACTGATCAAAACCCGCTGTCTTTTCATGTGTTATCTTCTGCGTTTCAGCTACTTCCCCCTTTTCCTGTTCTTTCTCTCCCACGTAATCCTCCTCCTCCTCCTCCTCCTCTTCCTCCTCTTTTCTCATCTCTGACTCCATAAAAAAGCGCTGCTCGACGATCAGTTCATGAGAGCATGCGACGCTGCTTGGCGCTACTGACATTTCATGTCCGGTCTCAACACAGTTGACACAGCAGCAGTCTGGGGTAAATTTGAATGCCATGACCTGGATCGAAACGTCATCTTTCCTGTGACTCTGACTACACCTTAACACCGCTTACGACCTGGCTTACCTTTCAGTACTTGCCTGTGGCTTACCTTACATTACAACCTTGCCCTTGGCCTCCCGTCACGCAATCTCTTACCCCGCTGGTTCATCTTAACTTACGACGACTTCACTTGAGCCTTAACGAGACAAGAGACCTTGCTGAGCCTTCTGACTCTGCTCAGTCTTCAACACTGCCTCTGCTCGTGCTTGCACTTTACCTTTGCCTCGAACTTTTGTCATTTCTGAGCTTACAGCTGTGACGTATTTGGGAAACCTAATCTCTTAACTTGTATATATTACTCAGACGTTGATGATTTGTTGCTAAAAAATACATCGCTCATCTCTTATGTCAAATTTCCTACTGCACATTCCACCAACATCAAGCACAGAGTATTAAACGTAAGTCTCAGTCTCATTTCAAATAAAGAAAACGTGAAACTCCCATAATTTATTCCAAAATACTTTGCTTAGTTCATTTTAGTACCCGTCCGTGTCGTACTTTCTTGGTTGATCGCCGTTTCAAGAGAAATATTCATTTCTCAATTGATACTGCTCCTACTTTTGGGAAAGAAAATACCAGTCCTTCTCGGACATTCTTGACAAAGACCACTCCGAAGTTACACACCTCAACGACGAATCCGTCCCTGACCCCTTTCATGTTTGTGTCCTCTCTTATCACCTTACTGCTGCTCACAAACTCAGAGTTTTGAGTCGTTCAGTTCGTTACACCTCTCTTGCGGAAACCCAGACGCACTACCCGCTGCTCCAGTCCCCGTCATCAGTGCTCTGTTCCGACCCTACAACGCAATACATACACCTCTGCCATCCCCTCTCTCAATAAAGCGCGCGACGGTGTTTGCCTCAGTACAGCGGACAGCGTCCGAGCATCGCCATCCATGCGCTGCAGATGTTATGTTTACCTCCTCTTGCTACACTGTAGTGAAGTAAAATTACTTTTCTCTGACACCTCGACACTCTTTTTTTACCTCATTTAACCTCTGAGTCTGACTCTGGCTTTGCCTGACCCTCAGCACTGCCTCAGTTCTGCTCTGAACCCCGAAACACTCACTCGAACCTCACGAACCCTTTGTCCCTCCGCGACTACACCCTCACACCGTCACCTCCCACACATCGCACACACTAACTCCATCTTGGGGCACCCCTCCCAAAGCCATAAAGGCGGGCCACTCTCTCGTTTCCCTGCCTCCCTAACCCCTATGCCTCTATTATCAAAGGAAATCTGGTCCCTTGCGCCACGTCCTCTCCTAGATTCAATTTGGCCTCAACACAGCCAGCTGGTGGCATTTCTCACCTCTTGCCCTCACTTCTCCCCCGTTCCACTCACTCACAACTTTCTCTCTCACTCACTTCTCCATCCTTTTCAATTCTCCTTACCTTCCGCTCACTCCCTCCTCCCACTGCGCCACTCCTGCTCGTTTTCACACTTCCCTTATTCCTACACACTTTTCTTACACTTTAGAAAAGAATGAAGGTGCATGGATTAACTTCCAAAGTACACAAAATGCTTTTACACGGTAACTGTTGAGGAGAAAAAGAAATCGCATGAAGAAGTAATGCTTTGAGAATATGACAATGATTTTCCTAACCGAGTTCCAAGTGCTATTATTATCAAACCCAAATGCCAACCTTTAGAGAGTGAGCCAGATGCCGCAGGTAATGCCGAGCGACTAGTGCCAGTGAACAACAACATACAGGGTAAATACGTAGGATAAGATATCATTCACCGTCACGTTTGGAAGCAACAGCACTGTATAAAGTCGTGGACTGAAGTCCTGAGAAAAGCCTTAGGTAATGAAACACCCCAGTAAGTGCCTGGTCGAAGCTGCACCAACCCCCTCTGTCTCGACAGTTGGAGACAGAACCTGGGATATGCCTGATCGAAGCTGTACCGAGCCCTGTGATTCAGCCTGTCAAGGCAGAGGTCCCGGCACAGTTTCGAACAGTGAATTTGTCAGCTTTGAACGACCGATTTTCACTGCAAAATACAATTTTTGTGTCTTAGATGATGCCAGTGTATTCTGCGAACTAAGACTCGAGGAGTTCACATTCTATCATCAGAACCTTATGAAAGTTCAGTTATACAAAGTAATATCAGCACTTCATGAAAGTTCAAAATAAACATTTCTATCTCATGAAAAACTATCCTTTACACTGAATCGGGCGTTAAAAATAGCTTCAGCAAAATTCATGTTCACTTAATACAGGCAGCAGTGTGCCTGTCTTTCCGTAATTACCTATTTGTAGTGTACGGGAAGGAAGCTTTACACTTGTGGGACGTCATTTCTCAAACACTCCACTATCTATATTTTCTACTGCACACACACACACACACACACACACACATATATATATATATATGATTATATATATATATATATATATATATATATATATATATATATATATATATATATATATGTAAGAATCTGTTGTTGCTCCAAAATCATCAGAGCGAAGCACAGATGTTGGGGCTGGTGTCTCGCGCTTCGCCTCTCTGGCGTTCCACTCGCAACATCCTCATCTTCTTGTCCCTGGGGCATCGAAAGAAACTCATCCCTGACCCTTCACCGTCGTCACACGCCGCTGCACAACAATGAGGCATATTTGCAACTGGAGGCAGCCAACCATGCAACGGCGACAACAATGGCGTCGAAAACATGACGTCACAGGCCTCCGCCATGGCCTACTGCTATTGCCGAGAGGAAGGTTGGGGGGTATTCTCCCGCACCCTCCTACGGTTCGATGTGAGCCTTTGAGCCTTAACCTCACGAGCACGACGGTAGGGCCCTTGAAGCCGACGGCAGGGCTTTTGAACACGACGGTATGGCCCTTGGGCACGATGGTGGGCCTTTTGAGCCCGACGGTAAGGGCCTTTGAACACAATGGTTAGGGCTTCGGAGTACGGCAGTATGGCCCTTGAACACGACGATTGAGCCCTTAAGCACGACGGTAGGGCCCTTGAGCACAATGGCAGGGTCCTGGAGCAAGACGATACGGCCTTTGAGCAAGACGGTAGGGCCCTTTAAGCACGGGGCTATTGTTGACCTTTGAACACGACGGCAATCACTTCAGCCCGAAAGCTATAACCCTGGGACAATACCGCGTAAACTTTAACCCTGGTCCTGAATCATCCCAGTCAAAGGGCAAGGCCCTTAAACCCAAGGGTCGTACCGTCGTGTTTAAGGGTCGTACCCTCGTACTCAAGGGTCGAGCTTAAGAGTTTATGCGTAACTGCCCATGATGGTGATTCCTTAAGGTAATTAACCTTATGATAATGTATTCACTGTTGCCATGACCTTATACGTAGGTAATACATTCTGGCTGTCAGGGACGCATGTAGTACGTCTGTCTATGTCCGTAAAAAGTAGAGGTCTGTGGTACAGGTCTGTGGTCTGAGGTACAGCAAATGTTGTTCGTTCCCATCTTGGCAAGAATGATCTTCCTTTAACGTTCGTGTCATCACTGCAGCGCTGTTCTACAAGTGTAGTGTACTACGGTATGATGATTAGTGTAGTGTTGTGTATTTATTGTGAATCTGCTTCACTAGGCCTTCCTCCCAACCCCCGAAGAGGAATGTCTACAGGCTGACGTTACGTAGGAACAAGCACAACACCTGACGCCGCCTTGGGACAGGTGCATCATTTGACCGCAGGATTCACATCTGGTCGTTATTCATACCACAATGTTTTGTATGGTGTAAACGTGGCTTGTGAAGAGGGCGAGTCCTCTCAAATGAATCAATAGAAAAGGTTATAAGTTTTCGATGTATATAGGAATAATACTGAATTTATATGAATACACCTATGATATCGAAGCTGTGGCATTACAGTGTCATACTGTGATGTGATGAAAATGAAGAAGAGAGAAAAAAAGAGGAAGAAAACGGTAACGACATTCTGCTTAACAGGATTATGTAAGCCGCATACCACCATTAAGTCAGCGACACGAGAAGTGGGCTTAAATTTACGTATGTATTGAAAATTATGAAAAGATTTTTGATTAAGCGTGTTTTACGCCCAGAACCTTACACTCAGTACCTACACCTTGCAAGGTGTTGCCTTCGTTGTGCTGACTTCATATTAGGGGCAGGGCCTCTGACACACTGACTCCCAAATGTAGCTAACATTCACACACTACCGACCAACCGCAGCTAACTTTCACACACTGCTTGCTAGATACAGTTAACTTTCACACAGTACGTACCAACTGTAGCCAGCTCTCACACGCTGCCTGCCAATTGTAACTAACTTTCACGCACTACCTACCAGCTGTAGCTAGCTCTTACACACTACCTTCCAACTACAGCCTGTGAGCAAAGTGGACTAAGAGTGACGGTATTTCACTTGTGTTATGCAGGAAGGTGAAAGGCGTGCACAGGATAAAGTGAACTGGAACGATGTGGTATACAGGGAGCGACGTGCTATCAATGAAATGAACCAGGGCATGTGAAAAGGCTGAGTGGAACCAAGGAAAGGCCTGTGGGGCTGGTTTTGTACAGGGGATTTCGGTTTCGGTGCATTACACATGACAGCTGGAGAATGGATGTGAGCAAATGCGGCCTCCCTTCGGTCTGCTCCTGGCGCTACCTCGCTAACATGGGAAAAGACTGACAAGTTTGAAAAAAAGAAGTAAAATATCTCTATATCACTTTGTCTAGCCCCAAGGAGTTTGTCAGTCGAATAAGATAAAGGGTCCTTAACATCAGCAAACCCAAAAACTTGTAAGAAACCTCTTCAGCATTCAGACGTTTCTCAACGACCCGCATGTCTCCCCACACTTCACAGATGGTTGGCTCCCTCCGCCTGCCTCGTCCAGCATGCGTCAGGCTGCTACGTCAACACCTGCAGCCTTGGCTCATTCTCCCTTAGTAAAACCGTCACCTCAGCCGCGCCTTCCCACTCTCACCCTCCTTAAGACTCTTCATTCCTTACTCAACTTCTCCTACGGTTCACTGTGCGTCTCCTACACTATTATTCCTTTCTCTCACTTTCCAAGGTCTTTATCTCCCTCTCGCACTTATCTCCCTCTAAGGTAAGCTTTACCTTACTTCCCTTTCACACTTGCTTACCTTCCCAAACTTCTCTTAAATCCCTCACAATTACTTCATTCTTATCCTCCTTCCTATAAACCTTCCTTCAGCTTCGCTCTTTATCAC
Source organism: Panulirus argus (assembly GCA_038088735.1). NCBI lineage: Eukaryota > Metazoa > Arthropoda > Malacostraca > Decapoda > Palinuridae > Panulirus > Panulirus argus. The sequence continues at coordinate 1,811 of JAYMFT010205956.1, read as the reverse complement.
GGATCTTCTTTCTCCACTTAATCTCTCTCCCTCCCAGTTCAAGTCCTCCTCTCTTTACCTCTCCTTGCCCCTGTCTAACCTAAAACCTTCTTTCCCTTCCTCACTCTACCTCCTCTGCCCGCGCCATCTAGGTAGATTCGGGAATTTAGGATACTATTACGGTCCGACAGCAGATCACCTCGTCAGAGACCCTCAGGTCCTGTGTTATCTGGCGTTCCAGTGTGCCCCTCCTCCTTAAGTAACGTCTCTCTCTTCCCCACCGTCTCCCCTGGCCCCTTTCCCTCTCCCTCACTTAAACCTCCCTGTCTCTCCCGCACTTTTCTCTCACTTCGCGGAGCCTTTCCCCTCCATATCACACGGATGAATATTGCCGCTTCTCCCTCATCTTTTACGCTCAATAAATCTTGGAAATACTGCTTCTATCTATTCCTGATACCATCCTCTCTTTTGGGCGTCTGTGGTGGTGGCTCTGTCCTCCGCTTTTATTCCTCTTTATTCATCTTTAATGTTTCGCATTTTTTTTTTGAGTATTTTTTTTCAATAATATATCCACATCCTCTATTCATTATTTCTTTCATGTTATTCTTTTTTACGCAGGCCAAATAATGCATCTCGAGTCTTTACATATTCCTTTGCTTGTCTTGGCTATCAATCTATTTTTTCTATCTATATTTTCTATTTTTCTGATTCCTCAGACTTACTTTACACCTTATATATATATATTGTGTTTTGAACTCCTTTGTTTTAGGATATGATCTTGCGGGCAAATCAACTGGATACTTTATGGAATACTTAGTTTTGAGTATGAAGGTCACCGAGTTTAGGTGTGACTTATCAGAATTATGAAATATTCTTAAGTTTCCGAAGTCAATTAAAGATCATTTTCTAGATACTGCCGGAAGGTGATTGTTCACGGACACATCACACACCAGAGGGTAATGATCTCATGAAAGGCGTGGCTTTTACGTCGTTGCGTGGTAACGATCGTTAACCGACATCACTCCGCGGGTCACTGATCATTCGCTGACATGCCGTGTACCGGGGAAAAGTGGCTTATTCTTTAGCATCGAACTGAGGGAGACTAATGATCGTTCGATGGTACGCCGCATCCCGCTGCAAGGAGCTGATAACTGCCAGAACTCAGTATCGTTAGAACCCAGTACTACCAGAACACAACTCTGCCAGAACACAGTACTGATGGAACACAATAATGCCAGAGCACAACTCTACCAGAGCACAATATTGCTACAACACAACTCTCCCACAACACAATACTGCAAGAATACATTCGTGAAGACTTACAGACAACACTTTCCAGGACAATAATTGACTACATATTACAGTAATTAATTACCAGTACCACTTCCAACGAACATGATTGATTACACAATGATTATCACCAATTTCTAATCTCTGAAGATAAAGGAGAAGGAATACTACTCACATATATCTTGCGTGTCGTAGTTGAAGGTGACTAAGATGGGGGCCGAGGAGGGGGGCGTCTTGCAGTCCTCCCTTCTGTATTATTTCATAAAGGTGGGAACAGAGGAACTGAGAGAGGATTTTTCCTTGAAGACCCAGTTCACGACTCTCCATCTGTATGGTGGAAAAGAAATTGATTAATAATAATAATAATAATAATAATAATAATAATAATAATAATGATACTACTACTAGTAATAATGATAATAATAATAATAATCATAATAATAGTAATAATAATAACAATAATAATAACAGTAATAATAATAATAGTAATAATAACAATAATAATAATAATAATAATGATAATAATAATAATAATATTGATA
>JAYMFT010205945.1:0-11593 GCA_038088735.1 Panulirus argus | reverse complement strand
ATAAAACAACCCCATCAATTCCAACCTGTGTTGAGTTACAGTTTTGATAAGTGCTACTTGAGATCTGGAAGCCACTAGTGATACTTATTAGAACCATACTATGATGGGGTTCAAATAGATATACAAGCCCAAAATCCCCTTTCAGAAGCATCTTTAGAGGCATGCATTTCAATCTGACAAAGGCTATTCCATGGAATATCTGAAAAATAGCATCTATCAATATTCCATGACTAAAAATTTAGCACTCTTAACCCACTTCTGAAATTTACTTTGTAATTCTTGTGGCAACAGATCATCCCAAAGAAGACCTAATCTCCAAATGTCGTGGAAGAATATTTTATCAAACAGTACAATGGGACTTATAAGACCTAAAGGATCAAAGATCTTGGCAATTAGACTAAGAATAGATCTTTTGGTAAATACTAACTCATCTTGGGAACTTAGTTCTAGTCCCTTAGAGGAAAATGTATCAAAGGAGTTATACCACTGCAATCCTAGCACATTAGTAGCTTCATCTTCATTTACATGGTCAACTCTATCATTAAATCTAGAAGTTATCAGCCTACTGTTAGCGAACCATTTTGTAAGAGACATACCTGCATGAGACCAAACCTTACAAGCTTCACTAAACTTTAAGCTTCGTCAACACTGTCTGCACCGCTTAACCAGCTATCTACATACATATCTTTCTTTTAACTCTTGTATTACCTCAGTCAGTGGATACCTTTCAAGATGATATCGAATAGTAGTATTTAATAAAAATGGGCTGGCAGGTTACCAAAGGGAACACACAGAAATCTCATAAGCTTTATCCCATTTCTACACTTCAATAATAAACAATGCACATCTCTACCTTCTCATTTCATACTGATTTGTAAAGATGCTTTGTTAATGTCAGCAGTTAAGGCTATGGGCCATCTCCAGAAACAAATCAGTATTTCCATAAAGTCAGGGTTGAGTGAAGAGCCAGTCAGAAGACAATCATTCAATGATATTCCATTGTAACTACTAGCTGGTGTATCAAAGACAAGCCTAACCATGGTACTTGCATTATCTTCTCTTATGACAGGATGGTGAGGCATATAAAAAGTAGGGTACAGACAAATAATCTCATTACCTGGAATTTCCTCAGTAATACCCTCTCTCATAATTATCAAAAACCTTGTAATACTCCGTTTTAAGCTCAATATCTTTATCTAACTTTGTATGCAATTTATTTAGTCTCCTTAAAGCAAGTTTTTAAGTATCTATGAGATCACCTTTTGCTGCTTCACACTTCCAAGGTAAGGCTACTTCATATCTGCCATCAACAAACTGACCCTTAGAAAACTCCTGCAAAGCAGAGTTTAACTCAAAATGACAATCAAATTCCTTTGGATTAATCCTTACAGACTTTAGGTCCCAAAACTTGCTTAAATCATGATCTGACACCTTTGAAATGCACAACATTTGAGATGAAGCAAAAAGAGAATGAAGGACAGCATACTAAGCTCCCGATGAAACCCAGCCAAAAACTGACTTCTGGGTTACTATTCCATCAACTTGAATAGTATCACAGGGCATTATGAACTGCCAGTATGCATCCAGACCTACTAATATATTTATATCCATATGGAAATTATTTTGGTAATCGTCAGCAAGTTGTGTGTAGGAAAATGCATTCAATAGCATATTCGAAACATTTGGTCTAAGTAAAGGTTGACAGATCTTAAGAACTTCAACAGCTGTCAATGAATGTGATGCATTATTACAATCAAGTACTTTCAAATCATAAATATAACTTTGTCTACTCTTATTTGAATTATTACCTCCAAATGCTGAATATGAAATGGGCTGAATACAAATCCACTTAGGTTTACATTTTTTTAGCAAGAATACTACTTACATATGTTCTGGCAGACCCACTGTCAAACATAAGTGTAGCTTTAGGGGGGAGACACCATTGGCTCCAACAACCTTAACCCTTGCTGTCAGTAGAATAGTGCATGTTTCATTATTGGAAGCAATATTATAAAGAGTAACTCCAGCATGATGAACTGACGAATCCCAAGTATTACCATCACTTACAATTTCAGACCTTTGTTCAGTTGCAACTTTCATGTGATCATTACCCATATTTGAGTCCAATTTGATGCCACACATTAGTATGTTTTGTTTACCATTACATTTTGCACACTTAGCAAAACATCCCCTAGCAACAAGTCCTTTACTTAAGCATTTCAAGCACAATCTAGCAGACTATTCTATCAGCATGCTCTTTTCCACTTAGTTTTAATATTTCAAAGCATTTTTCTGATTTATGTCCCTTTCTACAAAAACCACAAGTTGGCCATTTAACTTCAGATGATGTGTGAAGAGCTGAAGTAGAAGATACTTTCTTGAGCCCTTTGGGTGCCAGTTCCTTCTTTCTTCAGGTGCACTATGACTTTTCAATTTCCTTGAATAACATCCTTGAAAGTTTCCAAACGTTCAGTGCTCTCAACTTCTTCTTGTAAGAACCTCAGCAGCCATTCCAAGTCACTTTCACAGCCTGCACCTTGCCGAACCCACTCCAGTCGTATTTCATTCACGAGACGGGATAGGATGATTGGCGTTAAGAAGGAGACTTCACACTGCTTACCGGATACACCTAATGCTTCTAAACTTCTGATGTGTGTCAATAGCTTATCATGTAGATTCCAGAGTTGGGACACGTACTTGGACCTCTTGCTTTCACAGGAACCTTGCCATTTAAAAGAGTTTGAACATGAGCAAATATTATTCTCTAAGGCCTTCCAAATCTCTCCTTAAGTAGATCACAAGCAGTCTTATAACTGGCACTTGTGTGAGAAAGACCTGAAATGACTGATTTAGCTTTTCCTTCCAACAGTGAAGCTAAATAGCTAAATTTGTTTATCACAGGAATGTCTGCATTATCAACATGAGAGCTGAATTGGTCCCAGAAAGACTGCCATTCTGTAACTTCGCCTTTAAATATCGGAAGTTATAACTTACGCAACCTTACTTGTGTACTTGTGGAGCTGAAAATCCATTAGTACCATTCACACCAGCAGCACAATACATACATATACATATCAGCATATACATAAATACATAATATACATAGACATGCATATACACATGTACATATTCATACTTGCTAGTCATCATCCATTCCCAGCGCCACTACGCCCTACAGGAAACAGCATTGTCACCCCCTGTGTCAGCGAGGCAGCATCAGGAAACAGACGAAAAAAAGGCCACATCCGCTCGCCCTCGGTCTTTAGCTATCATGTATAATGCACTGAAACCACAGCTCTCTGCCCTACATTCAGGCCCCACAGACCTTTTCATGGTTTACCCCAGACGTTTCACACGCCTTAGTTCAATCCATTAACAGCACATCGACCCCAGTATACCACACCGTTCCAATTCACTTACTTTCTGCCCAAGGAGTCCCTTCTATCCTTATGAGGCTTTAGCAGCACTCAGGAAGCTGGCCACATCTACTGGTTAGAGTCTCAGGTCACTAAGTGTTCTGATGTTGTGTGTGCATCTATGTTCAGGGCGACTGAGTTATAATTGTTCAGTGTCATCTTTATGGTAGTTGAATCATGGGCATGAAGGGTCTTTGGATATGCTGAAACTGTGTTTATAGTGTTGTAACGATGTGTGATGTTCACAGCATAAGTAGGATAGTGTGACTCATGTTTGTCAGGGAAGTGTGGTTTTTAATAGGTTTCTGGTGGGCAGGCATTTAAAACTGAGTTGGGAGGTCAGTTGTTTATTGCTTGTCAGGTTATTTTAGTGTGAATGTGTTTGTCAGTGACATATTTGTTGGGGATGGATGGATCACTGGTTCGAGGTTACTGAAATGTGAAGGGGTAAGCTTTTTGTTTCTACTCAGGATTAGTGGTTAGTTATTGAATGATTTGGGTGGGAAGGGTCTGTTACCTAGCATATTGAGGTGGAACTCAATTGGAAGGATCTTTGTCTCATTATGAAAGTGATGAGTGTTTGTAGTTGCTTGTCAGGCTGTATTCCTTGCAAGCCTTATACCCTGCTGTATGTTCAGACCTTGAACCTTCAAAACATCTTCTCCCTATCCCTCCACCTCCTCCTTGATTTCCTTTCTTTCTCTAGGCTGTGGGTGTAGAGAACCCCCAAAGACTTCACCAGGTATTCCACTTCTGACATGTATATACTCGAAGTCATCCTCTCCTCACTCATCCTCTCCATATTTCCAAACCATTTAAGCATACCCTTTTCAGCTTTCTCTTACATATCTCATACATACTCCTCTAACTACCATGCCTCCCTCTTACCCTATCATTTCTTAATCAGTCATTGATAAGAAAGGAGAATGTTCTTCAATGAACTGAAATAATAACTGAAGACATACTATAAGCAATAAGAAGAATGAAAAAAGATGAAATGGCAAGCCCTGATAAGTTTTATCCAAGGATAGTGAAAGAGGTGAAAAATGAGTTACTTGAGCCCTAAACTGCCCTTTTTGATAAGTCACTTACTACAGAAAAAGTTCTAGATGAATGGAAGTTTGCCAATTTAACATGGATACTCAAAAAATGTAATGTCACTACTTGTAAGTTATCATCCAATTAGCTTGACGTATGCAGTTGGAAAACTTGTGGAAACAAACTTTCAAGACTGTATTGCACCCCACTTAGAGGACCACTACTTGATGAATGATTCTCAGCATGGTTTTCAACAAAATCACTCATGTCTGATAAGTCCCCCAGATTTCCTTCTTTATGTAATCAAAATGTATGACAAAATTAGAGCAGTTGACGTCATCTAGCTAAATTTTCAAAAAATTTTCAGTAAGGTTCTACATCATAGGTTACTAGCAACAATTAAGTCACATGGCACTGATAGGGTTGTACTTCAGTAGACAGAAAACTGGTTTTCTGGAAGTAAACAGAATTGTGATTAATGGTCACTTCTCAGAATGGTTAGATGTACCAAGTGGAGTGCCACAAGGATCAGTTTTGGGACCTGTTCTCTTTCTTATATATATATTGATATTGATAACAGGCTGCATTGCAAGATATCATTTTGCTGATGATACAAAGCTGGGAAATAAATTAGCTCATGAACTTGAACATCTACAGCTTCAAACTGACGTGGACAAACTGATGGACTGGGCTCATAGGTAACAAATGAATTCAAATGTCAATAAGTGCAAAGTTTTACATGTTGGTAGCAAAAAAAAAGGCAAGTCACAGCATGAATTCTGTAGAACTGTGAAAGGTAAATGAAGGAAAAGAATTGGCTGTAATAATCTATGGTGATCTAAAACCAAGTAAGCAGTGCACAGAAGCAGTGAAAAGAATGAACAAAATTCTTGGATTCGTAGATCTGTAAGTCCATGGAAATCATCTTTACTCTTTACAGTCCATTGGTTCATCCCCATCTTGAATGTTGTGTTCAGTGTTGATTACCATACCTAAAAAAGAGAAAGACAGAATGGAGAAAGTGCAACACTGAGTTTCCAATTGATTCCTAGACTAAGAAACAAATCCTGCAAGAGCAGATTTAATGACTTCAATCTGTTTAGCTTAGAAAAGACAAGGTTAAGAGGTAATCTAACACAAAAATTCAAAATTATCAAAGCCCATGTTAATCTTGATCAATCAAGGTACTTAAAATTTATTTTGTCTGATTTCACTCGTAATGAGTAAAAACTGATGGGAAAATGTTTAACCTTGAATAAGGCAAAATACTTTTTTTTCACCAGGGTTGTTAACATATTGAATGATTTGCCAATTAGAGCAGTTGAAAACAGACCTGTAAATATGTTTAAGAATAGACTTGATAGATATTTCACTTTAAGTCTGCAACTTACATTATTTGCTCCTCCTTAGTCACACTGACAATTTGCAGGTTATTCTCTCTGAATTATTTGTATACCCTCTAACTTGTACCACACTAATCTCTGAGTTTCTGATATTTTCCACCATCACAAAGAGATTTGAAAGGAACCAATGGTTTGTTGCTGTTTGAATTCCTCTGTATTCCCTTTTATAACCCTCCTGTCACCACATATTGTTCTCGAACATTTAATTTCGAAGACATCCACCCTCTTCTTTACATTCTTGCTGAAGGCCCATGCCTTGCATTCATACATCACCAGCAGGACTACTTTGCCATCAAACATGCCCATCTATGCCTTTAAAGACAATGATTTCTCTCTCCACACATTCCACAGTGCATCCAGGACCTTTGCCCCTTCAGCCACCCATTGGCCCACTTCAGCTTCCTTGGTTTCATTTGCTGCCACATCCACTCCCTATCTATCTATCTATATCTCTGATACCTGCATTCCCTGGGAACTCCCTTCAAGGGGGTGGCTATAACTAAAGAGTCTTCACTTATCCCTGCCCTTATATTCCTCCATCGCATACACCATTTCATGCATTCTTCCACCACTTCTCCCCCTTCCAGCACTCTTCCACTCTAATTCCCCATGTCACAGGTGGTCCTCCTCTCACACCAACCCCTTTAATCATAATGTCATACACTCTTCTTGTAAACTACCTGTCTTACATTCTTTACATGAGCCTAAACCACCTCAGAGTATTATATTTCACCCACTTTGCCACTCCACAATTTATTCTTTTGCATTCCCTGCCATACTAAATCTCTAATACACCCTCTGACTTCTTCATTCCATCTGATCATAACACATGCTTCTCTCAAACAGCTCATTTCTACATCCTGGATTCTTGTCTTCTGTGACTTGTTCCATGTCCATGTTTTGGCTATGTAGGTTAAGGTCAGGAGGACTATGCTGTCTCTTAATCCTTTCTCTCTTCACTTCCATACCTTTAATTATTCTTTTAAGAGACCTAATGAACCTGCTCCCTTATCCCACCTTCCATATTGCCAGACTTAACCAAGATACTCCCAAATACCTAAATTTTGTCACCCCTCCAGTCTTTCTTCTCCATATCTATAACACAGTTTAGTACACTTTCTTCTTTCACTCTGTAGGGCTTTACAGAATATACACTTTCACCGTGCTTCCTTTCAGACACTATTACTCTACTTTTACTTATATGTACCTTCAGTTGCATATGATTACACACATCATAAAACACACAACCTTGTGCAACTCCTCTTCACTCTCAGGATACAACACAGTATTATCTACAAACAGGCTTGTCACTAGCCACCATACCTCACCAACACACTCACTTCTGCACCCTCTTTTCCTAGGTTTGCTTTCTTATCACTCCATCCACATATACATTAAAAATCCACGGTGACATCACACAGCCTGCCTCACAACCACATGTATACAGAAACTTTTGCTCAGCTCTCCATCCACTCTTACATATGTATTTTCTTCCCTGTAGAAGGCTTTTGCATCATCCAACAGTTGTTCCCCTGCCCCATTTATCCTTAGCACATCCCATAAAGTATTCCATTTGATTCTGCCATATGTTTTCTCCAGATCCATAAAAGCTGCATACGGTTTCTTACCTTTTGTTAGATACTTTTCCATAATCATTCTTACTGCAAAAGTCTGATCCATGCATCCCCTACCTTTCCTAAAACCTCCTTACTTGTCACCTGTTCTACATTCAGTCACTTCCATCACTCCATTAAATAACACTTTTGCATACACATTTCTGTGTTACTTAACAGACTTATTCTTTTATAATTGCTACACAGATCTTTAGCCCCATTTCCTATGAATAAAAGTACAGTAATAGCCTTCACCCAATCCTCAGGCACAACCTTATATTTCTATGCTAAATTACATATCAGTTGCATTCACTCTGTCACACTTTCTCCTCCAAACTTCAACAATTTAGTTGTAATCACTTCTACATCAGGTGTAGATGCTTTTCTTACGTTCAACCTCATTATTGCCCCCTTTTTTTTTTTTTTACCTTCCTTCATGCTTTAGTATGCCCCTGCACTTGTATCCTTATCCTTCTATCCTCCATACCCATGCACATAACAACTGCTGTCTCACCTTTTTCCACTTTCATATGTTCTTCAAAATACTCTTTCCATCTTCCTTTCAAAACATTTTTATTCAGCAGCTCCCTTCCTTATCACATTTACATTTCCACTCTCACATCCACCTCTGTTCTTTTCCACCTCCTTTCAGTACAATTTCTTGTTTTCCCTAGACTTTTCTCTCAACTTTCTTCCAAAATCTTCATTTTCTTTGCTTTCCTGTGTCAGCTTCTTAACATTCTGCTTACACATCTAATGTTCTCTCCTCCTCTGCTGAACTTCCACCGATACATTACTTTTAATCAATCTACCACATTCCTTTTTCTTCTCTTCCACAGCTTTTCTCATATCATCCATCCACCATGCATTTCTCCTTTTATTCTTATATTTCACAACCTTGTATCCAACTGCTAATTTTGCAACCTTTAACATTCTTTCTCTAAATTTTTTAAACATCTCACTCACACATGACTGCATTCCTACATTTACTGCACTTTCATCTAAACTTTCTGTCACCCTTCTTTACACTCCTCCATGCACACTCTTTTTGATAAATCTTCTCACTTGCCAACACATTTACCTTTACATTCTTCCTTACACCATACCTCTCCTTCTTCCTCATCTTCACCTCCACAAGCACTGCAAAATGGTCAGAATCTCCAAAGAATTCTCTCACAACTTTAGCATCCAGTACAACTTTTCTCAACCTTCATCCACTGCCACATAGTCAGTCAAACCCTTTTGTTCTTCATCATTTCTCTTTCACCTATATCTATATAGGGAGCACCATGTGCTGAAAAAGGATGTTTGCAATGAATAAACCCCTCTCAGCACAGACATCTACAATATAACTCCTCTTCTCATTTACTTCAGGCACTTCCCATTTACTAATTATGTAGCCTTTAACAACTACCCCCTTCGCATTCATATCACCCATTACAACCACGTTTCTCTCCTTTTCAAACCCATTTGCAGCCATTCAAATTTCTCCAGAAATGCTTCATTTCATCCTTACCTCATAGTCTTCATATTCACAGGCATATATAAACATACTCATTCATCCTTCACAATTCCCATTTTTCCATTCACCCACACTATTTTTGGTCCATTCCATCTGTGCAATGTAACATCTACTCCCAAGTATATGAAATACTCCACTTCCTCCAATTTCTCTCTGTTCAAACTTACACTCCAAATAACCTGTCTCTCTTCACTGCTAAACCTAATAACCTTGCTTTTATTCACATTTACTATCAGCTTTTCCTTTCACACACTCCCAAACTTGGACACCAGTTTCTACAGCTTCTCACTTGAATCTGCCATCAGTGCTGTGTCTTTAGCAAACAAGTGACTCACGTTCCAGGCCTTCTCACCCCCAGCAAATTACATATCTGCTCTTCTCTCCATGACTTGCATTTACTTCCCTCATCACTCCATCCATAGACAAAATATACAACAGTGGTGACATCATTCATCCATGACTCAGCCCCACCCTCACCTAGAAGTACTCACTCTACTCTCTTCCTACTTGCACACATGCCTTACTCTCTTGACAAAAACTATTCACAGCTTTTAGCAGCTTTCCCCTCATGTCATATATTCACACCTTCCACAGAGCATCCCTGTCAACCCTATCATATGCTCTTTCCAGATCCATAAATGCCACAGGTAGTTCCTTCTGTTTCTCTAAGTGTTTTCTGCACATATTCTCTAGCTGTCATGTGTAATGCACCAAAACCGCAGCTCCCTATCCACATCCAGGCCCTACAGACCTTTCCATGATTTACCCCAGATGTTTCACATGCCCTGGTTCAGTCCATTGACAGCATATCGACCCCAGTATACCACATCATTCCAATGATTTCACTCTGTTCCATGCATACCTTTCGCCCTCTTGTATGTTCATGCCCCAATTGCTCAAAATCTTTTTCTTTCCATCCTTCCACCTCCAATTAGGTCTTCTGCTTCCCCTTGTTCTTTCCACCTCTGACACATATGTATGTATTGGTGTTACTTGACTGCCTGCATGAGGTTACACCACAAGTGAAAAGTCAACTTTGGCAAGGCTGTATAAATGGGAATACAGTCTTGTCAAAGAACTCCTCACTCCATAGGAGAATACATTTCCCTGCTCCTGGAAGTAGCATATCCTTGGGCTGCAAAAACCTCTGGAAAGATTCTAAGTAACACCAAGACTCTTTCATAGAAATTGGTACTAGGGTAGTTATGAATGAATAAAATTTTTTTCATTCATATTTGCCATTTCCCATGTTAGAAAGGTAGCGTCAAGAAAGATGCAGAGCCTTAGAGGGAAAATCCTCACTTGGCCCCCTTCCCTTTTCCTTCTTTGGGAAAAGTAAAACAGGAAGGAAGGATTTCCAGCCCCATGCCTCCACCCCTCTTTGTTGTCTTTTATGACAAGCAGGGAATACTTAGGTAGTATTCTTTTTTTCCTGTCCCCAGGGATATATATGTATATACAGTCTGAGGAATGGGTAATAAGAATTCATTTTCTTTATTTTAATACTTAGTATGGCCACCTCGTGCCTTCAAAATAGCTTGTATGCATCATTACATGGAGTCAGTAAAGTTTCTGTAGTAATCAAGGTCAATTCTGTTCAACCAGATGTCTCTGATGGCCTCAAGAGGGCAGGGAATTGAAGAGGTGTTCCTTTCTTGAAGTTTAAGCTTCATGTGAGACCAGAGCTCCTCGATGAGATTCAGGTCTGGAGAATTCCCAGGCCACTGAAGGACATTCACCTGCTTTCTGACAACCATTTTATGACCTTCTTTGCCTTGTGACATGGTGCACTGTCTTGCATAAAGAAGTTGCAGTTGTAGATCTCATAAAAATTCGTCATGTGGTTATGAAGAACTTCAATATACAGTCTCAAATCATTGTGATGCTCTTAGAAAGCACATGAAATCCCCCATGCCCTAACTCTCCACCGAAGCAACCCCCAAATCATGACTGAGTCTGGGAGTTTGACAGTCATTTGCACATAACGGGGGTCAAGGGCATTCATGTGTGAGGGACGTCTCAACTTGCCATGCCTCCCTGCACCATACTGGAAAGTCGACTCATCACTCCATAAGACCTTTCTCCAGTCCTCAACATTGAAATATTTGTAGTTCCTGGCAAAACTGAGATAAGCAGCATGCATCTTGTAGGTCAGTAGGGTTTTTCTGGTTGGGGAATGAAGAGGCAGGTTCAGGTGTTTCCGGCAGCACTCTTGGATGGTGCATTCTGTAACACTTCCGAGGAGGGTGGGATAGGCTTGCTTCAATAGTCTTGCCGTAATGCGTGGATTTATCAATGCTTGCCTCTTGATGAGCTTATTAGTAGTTGCTGAAGTCTTTCTGGGATGCCCTGGTACAAATCTCCTTCACCTTGGAAAGGTCTTGGACCTGGATTTGGGTAGGGAGCTGTGGTTTCAGTGCATTATACATGAAAGCCCAAGAATTTATGTGAGCAGATCTGGCTTTTCTCTGTGTGTTCCTGGTACTACCTCATTAATGTGGGACACAGTGCTCATGTATAAAGAAATTATATATATATATATATATATATATATTATCCCAGGGGATAGGGGAGAAAGAATACTTCCCACGTATTCCCTGC
>JAYMFT010205924.1:0-11593 GCA_038088735.1 Panulirus argus | reverse complement strand
TGTCCGAAAAGCTCTTCTTTCTCTGGACACAAGCAAGGCTTACGGTCCTGATGGCATCCATCCCCGTGCACTGAAAGCGTTTGCTTCTGAACTTGCACCTGTGCTTGCTCGTCTTTTCTGTTTCTATTTAAAAACCAAAACATTTCCTTCTCCCTGGAAACATGCCTTGATACATCCCGTCCTTGGGAAGGGTGACCGTTCTGACCCCTCTAACTAGCATGTCAGAGGAGCCTTTTCGAAATATGTTGGAGTCACCAGTGGCGTGTGTGCAGACCGCTGATCTTTTCGATCTATGTGAATGACTTACCACAAGGTATGGACTCCAGCTTAGATATGTTTGCATATGAAACCAAGGAAGGTGAAAGAAATAAAGAGTGATAAGGATTACATAAACATACAAGGGTACGTAGACAAACTCTAAAGTTGGTCTGATACATGGTTGATGAAATTCAACATGAAAGAAAGCAAAGTAATGAGGATGAGACACTGAAATAAAGTCTCGACACGAGTATTATGTGTTAGGAAACAGGCAACGGAAATCTGTATGGGAGGGACTTGGGAGTCGAAACTGTATTGAACCTTTAACCAGAGCTTCTCACCGGGGGAACTGTAGAGGAGACAAACTCTCTTCGAGCAAATATCAAAATCGCTTGGTGGAAGAAATATTAAGAAAACTGCTCACATCGCACATCATGCCCAAACTAGTATACATATTTTTCATACTTGGTTACCGCACTTCAAAGAGCACAAAGAATTTATAGAGAATATCCAGAGGAGGGCGAAAAGATGTCCCAGATAAAATGAAAGCTGAGTTAGAGTGAGAAGGTAGAGGCCATATAAGTGTTCACAATGGAAGAAAGAAGAGTAAGGGGTGACTTGAATTAGTTTAATGAAGTCAACAGTGAACATCTTGAATGATGTAACGACAGAACAGCGAGACGCCATAACATAAAATTACGCAAGGTTTTGTTAGAAAAGATGTATAGAAATGATTTTATTGTGTGAGAGTAGCTGATGAATGAAATAACATGGGTCATTACACATGTTCAATTAAATCCTGCTCTGTCAACTCATTAGGAGAATCGGAGTTGATAAAGTCATCCTATTCACCCACGATTACTGAATCACTGTCGCCTGTGAAAAAGAAATTTCACAGAAAATACGATTCCTCAGCTTAAGGGAATGACGAATGACAACAGCAACAACACGGTATACTGGTATTCTGGGTACTTTTTTTAAAGCAACATTTAACCTCCTGCCAGTCAGAAAACCACTGAAACCCGGAAATATATATTTTCCAAAATCAGTACAAATGTAAATCAGTTTCACCCCATTTACGTGCTGCGGAAACCATTAAGAATTAATGATTCTTGTCAGACCTGTTGCAGTCTGGGATGTGAGCGAGACGCGCCCTCCGAATCTGTCGAGGCCGAGCTGCACAGAGACGTCACGGATTTTACGTGGTGATCGATATGATACGAGCAACATGGTGTATGTGAAAAAAAAAAAAAATAATAGCATTTTGAATGCTTAAGCTTTTGTTAAGCATTTTCTTTTAAACATGTATTCTAATCCTGTACTGTAAACGTGTAAAGTGGATATTGTTACAAACAGATGTATCATTACAGAAAGTAGTGCGTTACAGTGACATACGGACAGAAGTATCGTCAAAGAAAAAGAAAGAGCAGTATTTCACAGTGACATTTCTTTATTGTGATGTGTACTAGTCTCGTAAATTCAGAATTTGTTCTTAACTTGTTCGTTTACATTCTGGAGGGTGACATTGGAATGGATTCTCAGTCGTCTGCCCACTTTGCGTGCTTCTCATCCCGTCGCGTCAGATGTGTACGTTGAATCAAGCGTTCACTGCGATTAAAGATGGTCCTGACCACAGTCCAAGAATAAAAACCTATAATCTCACTTTCTCTCTCTGCCTAAATGAATAACCTTCTGCAGATCTTAGCAACACATTCTACTGGCTGATGAGGTCTCAGGGTCGAGTGGGCGGCGGATTTTGGAGTTCAGCTGACTAAACACATCCCAAGCTGGACCGTCTCCTGAACCCACACACCTCACGACGCTAATCATCTCAGGTAAGAGTGTAGTGTGACGCTGTATTGTACGCTCATCTGACCCTTAGGCAGTTTACTGGAAATCAGTGAATCCTTGCCATCTACGCTACCACATCAGAGTACCTTTTTTTCCATTTTCTTTTTTTTACGTTTGAGGCTCCAGTCATGGACGAAAGTCCACGTCAAGGCCGGGCCTTAATTGAAATATAGAGAGATTTATAAAAGGGAAAAAGAAGAGAGAAGGGAGAGCATTTACGACTTTTGGAGGAAGTGTAATACCTGTCTGTGCTAAAAGGGTACAATGATAAAGTAACTCCTGATTCCTATTTGGTAAGACGATGCAAACAAAATAGTGCAAAACTGGACTACCAAATGTTAAGCAGAAAGAAAAGATTCGGCAGAATCTCGTTGCTTGCTTCTGTGAAGAGAAAAGGAAATTGGTTTTGTTTTGCAAACGAAACCTAAGCTGGCACCCTTGAAAAGTGTAAGCTGGAAACTCTAAAAAAAGAAGAAAAGAAATAGAGTAATTCAGAGAGACATAAAAGATTAAACTCACTCTTGTACTGCTTCAAAAAGAAATGGATTACAGATGGCTTAGCAGATTTTAAAACTAGGATGGTGGGTGAACACTTTCTAACGCTTTTTAGGAAAGCCGAGTAAAACGATGACCATATTGTGAAAAAAGAGCAAGGCGCGTGAGGTCCGATCAGTAATCACAACATGGGTTGGTGGTCCCTGACCTCAACGATATGATGACAGCTGAAACAGGATAGGGAGAAGATATGAAGAGAGAAAAAAGACAAAAAAGACAAAAAGGGAGAAGAGAGAAAAATAAAGGAAAGGCAAGGGATGAAGACGAAGCAAAGATGGAGAAAGACGGGACGACAAGAAAGTTGGCAAAATATGGAAGAAGAAAGGTAAGGAAAAACTGGAAGGCGAAACAAGAAGACAAGAAAGAAACAGACCAGGCAGGATAGAAAGGCGAAGCATAAAGAACAAAACGTGAATGTGAAGAAAATGAAGATGTTCACAGGAAACTGTTTACAAACAGACCCACAGGTGACACTCCACCTCCAAGCGCCTCTCCATCCTCCAGGTGACTCTCCCTTAGCTGAACATCCTCCAGGTAGCCCTCCCTCAGGTGGCCCTCCTTCAGGTGATCCTCCCACAGGTGGTCCTCCTCCAAGTGACCCTCCCTTATCTAGACTTCCTCCAGGTGACCCCACCTCAGTTGGTCCTCCTCCAGGTGACCCTCCCTTACCTAGACTTCCTCCAGGTGGCCCTCCTCCAGGGAATCCTCCCACAGGTGGCCCTCCTCCAAGTGTCAAGTACAAACTAGACGTCAACACACAACATTCTACGAGAAGATAAGAAAATAAGGAAGCAAACAAAAAGAGAGAAGATAACTGACTTACAGACATTAGGATGACGGAAACTGACTTACACGGAGGAATCCAAGCCGACTTCCTGAAACAGACCGATGATGTTATTAATATGGCAGAGACTTGACGAAGTCAGATTAGCAGATATCCACAAAATAACTCACATTACATCATTATAAATAGGAAGTTCAAAGCTATTTAGTAAAGCTTTGGCCGGTTAGCTTGATAACACTCGTGATAAAAGTCTTTTATGGAGTGATGTAAGAACACATTATGGAACATTTGCTGAAAAACAACTACGCACAAGTAGAACAACATGGATCTACAGGGGGGAGGGGAGAAGCACACAAACTCAACCATCAGCTCACTCCATCTACCGTCTATGAACCTCTGATGGAAGAAAACAAGACCGGTCATGGTCTTTATTGACTCTGCGAAGGTATTGGACAAAGAAAATCACAGAATCCAACTAGGCTAAGTAGCAAAACATGACATCAAGGGAAAAATAGGTTGAGGGATCATGAAGTTTCTAGGTAATACAAAATTCAAAGGAGCAGCCAATGGATTTACGTAGACTTAAGATATTGGGTGTGCCGCAAGGAACGGTGCGAGCATTGGCTCTCTTTCTTATAACCAGAGCGGACACTGACAGTGAAGTCTACAAAGACATAGAAAGATGCTTTGTGGGTGACACCAGAGTAAATAGAATAGCAGGACCCGGGGGTAGCCGAAGAAAAAGGAAAATGCAAAAAGGACAACCAAATCATGAAATGGCTGGAGCAGAAGCTGATGGAGTATATAAAGAAAAGTTTGAGTTACTACGTCATGGAACGCTCAGTGATATATCAACGACGCCAGAAAAAGGGCCCAACTGCGATGGCAACAGAAAGTGAAGCAAACATCAAGGAGAAACCAATCACCATCATATACGAGAAACTAGAATCTAATGAACACATTCGAAAGATAATATTGGCGTGTTAAATGATAAGTGGCATGATGATAAAAACACCACGAGAGACGAGAAGCTGACGATGGAAATGTTCATTACGTGCATCGAAAGCTAAACTGAATACTTCTGTTTTATACAGTCATCGGACAATTAAGATGAAATCAATAAACTTGAGAGAATTCAGAAACATTTCACTAACACAACAGAGGGAATACAACATCTGCGCAACCATGGAAGACTAAAAGCAACCAGAAAGCCTGGAAAGAAGAAGAGGAAGATGACTATGTAAACGCAGCAGCCAATGGAGGGCCAAATATCACACATCGTGGGATTAACACCCTCACAAGTCGGCAGAAACAAAGATGTATAACGAAAAATACATGAAAACCCCTCTAGTAAAATGGGGAATCTGTTCAGTGCTCTGGCCAGTGACTTGCTGCATTTAACAGAGGTCAACACCGACACCTTCAAACGAGAGGCTAGCACGAGAACCGAATTAGCTGAAAATAGATAACCACTGTACCTACCTGGTTGCGGACCGCATCAGTCTGGAACGCCAAGCCAGATGAGCGGTGGTGGCGCTGGCGCGTGGTGGTGGTGGGGAAGGTGGGGGTTTAACAAAGAACGTCAATCAATTCTAGCGGTGAGCGCCACGCGCTAGCCCTGCCTCAGGCGAAAAATCCCGTCGTGGGTGCCACTCCATTTGGCCCTCCTCCTGAGAGCATCCCTCCTCCACGTCACCCCTCCTCCCCCAGGAGTTATTCCTCCCCAGCTGACTCTCCTCCAGACGACCCTTCTCCTCCAGGTGATCCTCCTCTTCCAGGTGACCCTCCTGCAGGTGACCTTCCTCTTCCAGGTGACCCCTATTCAGGTGGCAGCCAGCCTCACTCTCCCCAGTGAGAGGAGATGCGGACTCCATGGCCGTAGGCTACCAGCCGAGCGGGTCAGGTTGCCGTCCGTTAATGGTACATATGTTGAAATGATACTCCGCTACACGAATGATACGCCGATACACGAATGAAATATGTTGGAAATGTGTAATGTTATAGAGTCGACGCGATTCTATCGAATCTACAACAGGTGTTGATATTTCCGAAGTCAGACTAAACAATAGATATGTACAAATGGATACTTGTTTTTTTCAAAAAATATTTCCACGTGCTTTTGTTTTAACCGTGATGATAATAAGCGGGGTGAATGAAAAATAAGACCACTGGTCGAAATTCTATCTAATGCAGTAATAACATCGCTCTGATAAACAATGAAACAAATTAATTATGTTTCGGTGCAATAAAGAATGTGATAGATGCATCATTTGCAGTCAAACGTCCAGTGCAACATTATAGAACGCTGGCCTATACCACACTGAGAGAGGCGGTGCAGCCAATATATAGCGAGGCCTCAGTGTGGTATTGGTCAGCCAGGATGACAAACCCGCCAACACTATCACATGACAATACTGCCGTAACGCTCGCCCCATTGGTAAGTGTGTGTGTGTCAATATTTAACATTTGTAAACATGTCCTGATATTTGACACCATCAGCCTCATATTCGCCATGTTTACAGCTTTTAATTAAAGTCCGATTCTGATTAATCAAAATGAAGAGCGTGTTTGTTTTGTGATTCTTGCGTCACTGGGAAATTTAGAATGTCATTATTGGAAAACTCGTGTTTTAAATGTTTAGAAGTTTAAAGAATAATCATAAAAATAATACAGGAATATGTACGTTTATGTAATTTCATTATATGAAAAGCTGCAGTATCCTTTTTATTTTCTATCTTTTATATTCAAGTCCCAGCTTCCCAATGTAATCATAGGAGGCGCCACTCTAGACACCACGACGCGAGCGCCATCTATTGACCGACGGCACAACTGTTCCTCCCGCGTCGTTCTGTTTCATTCTCACGGGTGAAAGGTTGTTCTACGAAGTGATTCGGATCACTACCGTGTTCCCCCGCCGATGTTTTCCGGCCAACTAAGCCGTTGTACTTGGTGCTTAAAGGAAGGTTCCAATTCGTTTGAAAAGAGTGTGGAAAAAATAAAGATGTTTTCATAATCCGAGACTAGACAAATGACGGGGAGTTGCAGGTAGATGTGATGAATGCGGGGAATGAGAAATTGTGTTGAGATGTGCACAGTCGTCTTGGCGTTCAGTTGTGGGAAGCGCAGGAAAATGATGTTTCCTCCTGGTGACACTGGCCCCTAACGCATAATTATCGTCAATTACAGCGAGTCCCGGCCCTCAGAAACGGTGCTTAATGAGGTAACCCAACGCATCGCCTCGTCATTAGCACTGGAGGAGACGCAACTGATGACGGCTCGTGCGGGCCATGAGGAACCGCCGTTCCTCACATCATTAGTACAGGAAGGGAGGGAGCTGATGATGGTTCCCATCATTTCCTATGGGAGGAGGGACACCTGATGATGGTTCGTGAGGGACACAAGCAACCACCATACTCTCCGTCATTTCCTATGGGATGGGGAACAGCTGAGGATTTTACGTGCGGACCAAGAGAGAACCAGTTCGCTTGGAGTGACAAGACCGAATAAGGTTCACAAGAGGGCGTGAATGAGGCCCCTCTCTTCACCAGGTCCTGAGATATGACCCTGCTGGACACCTGGAGGGTCGGCAGGCACGAGTGAGGGAGCTCAAGGTCAGTGCCAATTAGCCAGCTTTACCCTCATACTGTTGAAAGCAGCAACAGGGAAATGAAGAAACTGATGGACGTCCGGGATGAGTTGCAGTTATGGGAGTGGACGCATCAACAAAGACGCCTTTTTAGAATTTCTTTTTTTCATTTTTGTCAGTTCTAAAAGTTGTGCGGAATCAATCAAGAGAGTATGTCTCAAACAACAGCAGGAAGTCAGGGTCAACAGTGTAACAACGTATGACATTGCGATATACAGTGGAATGGTCAACTCTCGTTAGGATTCACCTTTCACAAAGAAATATGAAGGAATGCAAACTGCAACAGACCACTGTGGGACTTTTCGAGCCTGTTTGTGAGTGAGGATGAGATGAGAAACAGAGCTTAATGCAGGAAAGTCTGTTTTCAAACGTATCTTTCATTTTGTTTTCAGCTCCTGCTTTCGTTAAATCATTGCATATGCTGACAATTCTAATGAGGAAAAGTACTTTGTCAAGAAATTTCGCTTAGGTTTGTGACACCTTAATGTTCCATTCACTTACACACTTTTTTCAGAACTACATTTAGTAAACAAATGAATAGATATGTTCAATATGAATACATTGTATGAGACTGAATATATAAAAAACTGTTTACCAGCAACGTGGACGAGAATGCAACTCACAGCAGCTTGTTTTAAGATGAGTGAGGAGGAAGTATGACAAAGCGTCATTATCAGGACTGGAAATTAGCGGAGCAGAGGATCAGTGTGTCTTTAGAATGTCAACACTACATCTACATGTCATTTCCCTGAGGGAGATTTGGTTTTGCAAAGTATGAATCCAAAACTTTGTTTCCATGTCCATGGTGGCATTTTACGCAGCTCAAAGTCTCTAGGGAATGGTTTCTCAACGAGCCATGGAATACTGAATGAGCCGTGTGAAGTTCGATGAGAAAAGTGATAAATGACTTTAAGGTGACTAGGATGCCCAGTACAACTCCAGGACATGTATGCAGTATTCATTATGGAGAATACCTTATCAAGATATGCTGGATCAAAATTCAGTAAATGAAAACGAAGTTTCACGACCAACAGAATAAATCGAACATCACTAATTAACTGAACCTCCGCCATTATGTTTGATCCAGTGCAAGTTCATCGAAAAACTCTCCCACATTAGATGACCTAAGAGCAGCTAAACTTCAAAATGGCTGACCATGAACCTAGCTGGCCTGTGCACTGACTCCACTCTGTAGGTATCAGAACTGGCTAACCCAACACTCTTGATCTCACCCACGTGACCCTACGCAACCTGACCACCTAAAACTCTAATTTCAAACTGGATGGTCAAATGACGTCGAGCTGGTTGACCGTCACACTAACCTGTGATTCCACGCAAGTTCCTTCCTCAGTAGTTGATTCTCGCAGTGGCTGACCCCAGGTTACTTGCTCGACCGTCTTACCCAAACACTTGACCTGAGAATTGACTCCAAATGAGTTTACCCTACGGCGGAAGTTCCCACCTGATTAATCTGGCAGTGTATGACCCAACAATGGCTAACCCCGCAATGACCCTATACCATAGTTACCTTGAACAGTCAGAGAATATCTGTCTCGAAAAACTTGAGCCATCCGACACACGCATGTATGAAGCACACGAACAGTTGGCAAGACTGAGGACTTGTGGTGGACACTGGTTACCAGTTTCAACGTTTACTATGGTAGGAAATATGCAGAGATATTATCGCTCCTCTCATTTCCTTCGTCGTTTCCTGCCTGATGCTCTTGCTCTTTCCGTACTGGCTGCGGTCTGCTCACGGGCATTGCTTGTAATGACCTACATATTCAAGGCGACGTAGGTCGACTGTAGTCGTTTACGTAAAGCTCGATGGTAAGATTCGACACCGACAATGAGTCGCCAATATTATAACTATGGCTAATCCATAAGTTGCAAAACGCCAGGAAATTACATAATCAGTTTCAAAATAACTTCATGGTTCCTTCAATATTCATTCAGTGTGTCACTTATTCTCTTTTGTAATAGTAAAGTGATCTCGAATGATTCGAATCTTGAATCCGGCTTCACTCTCTCGCCAGGCGTGCATACCTACTGACCTGATGCAGCTGCGATAAGCCCGTCATTTCGTTTCCCCGATCTTAAACATTCTTCCGACGAAACAGAGAAGACAGTTATATCGCTAACTGTACCCTAGTGAAACTACATTGGATAACCCCACACCAGGGCTGTCATTTTGAGGAATATGGTCTACTGGTGTGGAAAACAGTCGCGTCGGCGACGGTCGTGCGGTTGAAGTGTGTCCGGAACTGATGCTATGTTAATGCGGAAAAAATTCCTCACTTTTTCGTTGTGCCAATTCTACTGCGAAAGATGTAATCAAATTTCAACAGGAATCCATACATCAGATGACTCTATTTACTTCTTAATGTATAGTTAACGTATACGAAATTTTAAAATGGATGGTAGAAAGGAGACATATGGCCGACTACGAGTAGGCAATGACATGCACAATGCGTCGACGATCACCATATTGTTCTGTTGTAAATTATGATGGATGTGTTCCCTGTCAACAAAAAATGGTTTTAGGTGTTAGGTCCAGGATGGATATATCCTCAGTATATGACTTGGTGGAGGCATTGCCCCGCGTATTTCAAGCATATTTATACATCGCTTAGATGACGAGTGGAGAATTTGGACACTACCCAAATGCCACAAGACCTCAAAGATACTGCGGGGTGACAGAATCTTACAAGAAATTAACGAGAGTTCAAGATAATGATGAAATAAGCCAGTTCCTAGTCGTCTGTAAGTCTGCCTTAATGATATTCTCCTTACCATCAACAAATGCTGATGCAAAGTGGCTACTTCCACAATTCAATTTAAAGAGGGCAATTTCAGGCAAATCCCTGCAGCTGTCGTCAGTCATGGCTCTCATTGCCGTGTGTTAAGGCGTGAGAGCACAGGGTGGTTGCATGGACATGGGTAGCGGTGTAGGGAAACAATAGAGGAGATACTCTGGGTAATTATGGTGGTGGTTGGTATGGGCAAAATGGTATTTGTTTCTGATTTGTGCATCTTATTATCCTTTGATATCAAATCTGTACTAAAAGGTGAACATGAAAAATAGATGGCATTAATTCACGACGAAAATATGAAAATTACATGTGGCTCATCCTCTACCTCTCCATTAACTAAAGTCGATTCAAAAGCCTTCAGTCTTATCAATTCTCTTGGCATCACCTCTCTTCACTCCTCCTGTCCGTAAACCGCGATGCAGCTGCTCTCTCTCTCTCTACTCTACATATATCATTTTGGCTACTGTTCTCATGAACTGTCTGCATGTGTCCCCACACTCAGGGTCTGAACCCGTGGCACTCGTTTGGCTGCTGCTTCCCACATTTTCTGCGTGGAAACCAGCCGCTCGAGGATTGGCTGTTATGATGCCTCCTTCGTCTCCTCTTCATGCATCTATAAGCACCTGTGGAACACTTTTTGATAACTATTTCATTCTATTATTCCTTTCACTCAAGGTGACCTTGACTGGGTCATGTTTTCCTTTGCCATGTTGGTCACTATATATACAAAAAAAAAAAAAAAAAAGAAATAGTTGATCATAAAGCATGGCGTCTCTTGGATATTGAACTATTTAGACAAAGTATTAGTCTCACTATACTCCCCAAAGTACAAAGTGATGTACGTTTAATTTTTGGAGAACTTGTATGAATACCAGAATAACTAAAATTAAAACAATTATGCCCATCCCATATTTTCTAAACACGACAATCACCAGAGAAAACCTGGAATTGTGACGTCATATAATTCTGCAGAATAACGGCAGCTTTGCCTCACCCACACTGCCCTGACCCCACACCTGGCTGACCCCACACTTCCCTGACCCCGCACCCGGCTGACCCCACAATGCCCTGACCCCACACCTGGCTGACCCCACAGTACGGTAAATCCCGTCCTGAACTTCTGACAATAAACTCATCGGACTGCAATGCACCCCCAACAAAAACTCCGCACAGGGGATTATCCTGTTTTTATTTTTTTTTTATAAAATACATTTTTTTTTTCATTGTGGACCGGGCGGTGTGGTCCGGCATGGCCAGAGTGGGAAACAAGGGAATCTCCTGTAACTCTGACCACTATTACCGTTCAGAGGTTTAGCTTATTGAAACTTTTGATGAATATATTTTGTCTTAAGTGGTTGGTAATACAGACACACACGAACCTCTGTGGCGTAGAGGTTAGCGTTACTGACCATATGTCACCACAGCCCAGCCCGGGGTCGGATGCGCATGGGTTTGGGCCCTGGGCGAGGCAGTCGGCCTATCCTCAACCCAGGTGTTCATCCTCGTCTTGGAGCTGGTCGACAAATGGGCGCCTGGCTGAGACTGGGGTTAGTGTGTGTTTGCAAACATACATAGGAGTAAAGACATGGTTCACACAATGTTGCGAGACGGGGACAACACGAGTGTAAAACTCTCTCCCCGTAACGCACATATATCATTCACGCACACACACACACAAACATATAT
>JAYMFT010205913.1:0-11593 GCA_038088735.1 Panulirus argus | reverse complement strand
CTGCTCTCTCAACCACACTCTTTTTATTACCACACATCTCTCTTACCCTTACATTACTTACTTGATCAAACCATCTCGCACCACATATTTTCCTTAAACATTTCATTTCCAACACTAATTTGCAGTGATTAATGAAAGTATTTTCTATATGGAGATTATCCAGAGATGAATTTTTCTTTAAATCTCCATAAAAAATTTTCCATTCACATTGAATCTGCTAGAAGACAGCATAGCACAATGTCAATATTGGTAAACTGAAAGTCAAAATTGTTTTTGAATTAAACAGGATATGAAAACCATGAAAATTAGATATTAGTCTTTCCTAATATTTGTTGCTGAAGCATAAGTACATCAACAGAAAACTTTCCTAACATTGTGTTAGACAATATGACACAACATACAAATGCTCAGAGGTCTTGCCTCACATTACTATCCCTGCTTTCATATTTATTTCTCAGTCTGCAAGAAACCAAGTATACGATGTACAGTATACTGTTTTCAAACAACTGAGATGCCCCTTATTAATTTTTACTTTAATAGTTCATTTACCCTCGATTTAATGGACCCTTATATATTGGATTTCAGATTTAATGGACCGGGCAAATAATAATACATTAATTAATAGTTTAAAAAAATAAAAAAAAAAAAAAAAATCAAATGGCACACCTTGCACATTTCATATCGCACTTGTTTTTGGTAGCGTAGGGTAGACTTGCTTTGTTTCGTTCTCAGTCTGCCTCAAGCTAGCATGTATAAAGAGAATTGTGACTATTTATTAATTTTGCAATCCTTACAGTTCAAAATGGTATCAAGTGATGGAGGAGTTAAAAGAAAGCTTGTGAACTGAATGTTGTACTAAAAGACACCCCTTCCCCCAATTAGTCCATTAAATTGAGAGTTTAGTGTACTTACTATGCAGAGCAGCTACCATAATTATTAAGAGATGAGTCTCACATTAATGCTTTCCAATCTTGAGACAAGGGGAGTCATAATGTTCATTTTGAAAATCAATTGGACCTATCCGTAATGATAATTTACTTGTTGTGTGACGGTAATGGTCAGTTCAAGGTTTCTTAAGAGCCTTTGGGTATCAAGTCTACCTTGAGGAACTGAACATCCCTGCCCTTTTGCCAACCTGCATGGTTGTACTTTAGGGCACCTATCTTGCAAAATTAATCCCCACATAAGGTGTACTTGTACAGTCGGCTTTAGGTGTGTTGTTAACCCATATTATGCCTCACTTACTCATGTGGCAACACCGCACTACTCATGTAACTAGGGAGCTAATTATAAGAGTGATTTCCTAATACTATTTTTGATATGTACTCATATGGAAAGGAATAATCCATAATGGAAATGTTGCACATGTTAAGTTTCTGTAATGGTCAAATATTTCATTAAAAAAGATAAAAAATAAGCTCAGGAAAAAAGAGTGTGAGATGAATGGGGTGAAGGAGAGGCTGTTCGGCATTTCAACCAAACTTGTCTGAATTCTTAACACAGTCCTGCCTCACTACCTACTTGTATCATACCTCAGCAGATGACTCATCAGCAACTACAAATAGCATTATGGGGAAGAACTGTTGCCTTGAGAAGTCTGGCCATACAACTGTGCACTACATATGTACCAAGTTTTAAGAGACTGTGGTTAACACTGGTGAAGCTTACAAGTGTGTTAATTTCTTTACTGTATAAAAGTGCAACTCTGACTTGATAAAATGGAGTAAATTTCAGTGAAACCAAAAGGCAGAACTGTTTAAGTCAAAGGTCTAATGTCTCCTCATGACCAACATTATTTTGAGCTAATGAGCTTCATTAGTCACTAGAATTACCTTGAGGGATCAGTATGAGACCAACAGCACTGCCCAAGCCAAGAGAGTAGAAACAGGTTTTCAAAGAAGGCAAAGAAATTTGATGGGAAAGCTGGGAAGAACCTTGCTAATACACACTAACAAAGGTAAATACTGTTATGAAGTTCTTGTTTAAAATTGGCCTCCAGTAAATAAATGTACCAAGACCAATCAGTCACCAGATCAACCAGGAAGATACAAGAGATAGAGATGAAAGATGAACCACAATAGAACAAATGTTTGGAGATGTTATGGGAAATCCAAGAATGGAAGTTAAAACAACTTGAGGATGAGTTAAAGAAACAACTCAATTTAAGGATCATGAAAGGTGTCACTAGATGATAGAGAGGTACTGAAGGATATCTGAGTGATGTAGTTGGTCAGTATAAACAAAAATTCAATTTAGTGGAAGGGATTCAGAAGGCAAATAATCACAGGAAAGTAGCCGAATTCATTAAAAGTCAAAGTCTGATTCCTCTGTTCTAGTGTCCTAAAGGAAAGGACTAAAGAACATACAAAATGAATTTTCAGCAGTAGGCAAAGATGTGCTGATGGAGATACTTTGGCAGTAATTCAGTTAGAGGAAAGGGCTAAAACACACAATATATTGTCAAAAGTGGGCAGACAAGCGATGAAGGACCAATTTCAGCAGCTGTTCAGTTAGAGGAAATGAATAAAACATACAGAATCTCTTGATAATACTGGGTATGGAGATGCAGAAGCAAAAATTTTGGCAAGTGATCAACAGTAAATGAATATCAAGATTGATGTACAGGAATATAGACCTGGTATGATCCTGAGGTACACAGGAAATTAAGTGAACCTGTAGAAAGAATTGGCAATCAGGGAGGTCTATGGGCTAGTTCAGGGGTTCCCAACTTTTTTGTCTCTCTGTAACCCTTAGGTATTCTGACAGATTCCCATGTACCCCTAAAAATCAAGGATCAAAACTTGATAAAATTATATTGATTTTATTTCATTAAGAAATCCGTAAGAGACTACATAAGGATTTTATACTGATTGTATTGAGGGTGTTCTATATTGCATATGTTTTACATTACTCATGATGTACACTGTACAGCAATATACATCATGGTTATACTCTCAGACCCCTATGTACCCCTGGGAGTACATGTGCCCCAGGTTGGGAACCCCTGCCTAGTTGATGAAAGGTTTAGTAAAGTACAGACCATACAGTACCAGTACTTGTTTGCTAAAAGAAATTTTAGAGAAAGATTGAAAATTCAAACCTGAAGGATCTAGTAGAAAAGTGGGCAACACTAAATTTAGAAAGATTAGTAAAGCAGTAGATTGATAGATATAAATAACTACTGATTTTTGACCTAAAAAATCATACACCAGAAAAGGAAGATTGGGGAAAGAAAGAGGAAATATTCATTAAAAATTTACTGGTGGCTACAGAATTGCTAGGTGTCATTTTAGTGATTAAAAAAAAAAAAAAGAATTGATGGTTATAATTGAGATGTAAGGGGTTGACCAGTTATTGATATGTTGGACTTGGGAGTTCTGCCAGGAGGTACTTAAGAAAGCTAAAAAACTTAGAATGAAATTCAGAAAGGTATTAACAAATGTAATAAATAAGTGGGAGAGAAGCAAAGAATACAGTCAGAAGACAAATAACTAGACACCAAATGAGGCATAAGGATGGAGCAACCCCACCAGCACTGCATAGAGGGTAGGAATGATACACAGATATACATACCACACAGACCCCAAGGACAAACTGAGGTGGTCCAGTCTTAACACTACTGAAAAAGATGCATTGTCCTTAGAAGCAGTAGAAGAAAAGGATAGCAAAGCAAAGGCTCTTTTGCAACCCTCTATGTGGGAAAAAGGTAGAAAATATACCTAACAGAAATTATATGTCTGAAGGAAAATTTTATAGGAAAGTCAAAAATTAGAATGAATGTGAATGTGTCATGACCCCAGCACAAAACAAGTATCCCTTCACTTATTTTGATTTCAAGGCAATTATAATAAATTTTGAGTTTCAGCCTTGTGACTTACCACATCTATATCAACCCTGATGTGGAAAGATTATACAGTAATTCTGTATTGTTTCCTTAAAGCAGACTGCATGGAATAATCAAAGTTGATATGTTACTTCAGTATGGCTAAGGCAAGATCAGTGGTTGAAAGCATGGTATAATATACCACAACGTTATAGTGAGTGGTTAAAAGAATTATTCAGTACCAGAGAGTGACATGTGATGACCAAGTCTAGTCTTAAACATATTGTGTTGCTCTGAATAACATGCTCTGAGAGCTTATTCCATGCATCAGTAATTTCACTGGTAAAGAAATACTTCATGCAATCCAGATTAACTTGTTAACCTCTTAAGTTTTAGTCCATTCCCTTTCATTGGTGCGAGAGAAACAAAATTTTCTAAATCATCACTGCTGAATCCTTCAAGTACTTCAAAACATTATATCAACCTGCCTCGAAGCTGCCTCTTGCTTGGAGAGAACAAAAGCAAATCTTACAGTCTGTTCTCATACAGTTTATTACATAAGTAAGGAATTAATGTAGTTGCTCTTCACTGCACTGCTTCTAATTTGAGAATATCCTTATTTACGTGGAAGCTCAGAACTGCACTGCATATTAAGTGCAGTGGCAATACTACATTCTTGCTTTTGTATGTAAAGTTCCTATTAATAAATCCTAATATCCTATTTGTTTTCTTGGCTGTTTCGTTACAGTACTGGGAAAATTTATTAAAGTTGTTGGAGACAATGACTCCTAGATCTCTCATATTAGGGGTGGTTTTTATCTTGTGGCCCATCAGTTCATAATCAAATTATTTCTGACATTTCCTACTTACATCAGTTGACATTCATTAACGTTAAATGGTATCTGCCATTTTCAAGGCCATTCATCTTTTATACAGATCCTTTAGTAATTGTATTCTATCTTCAGTTAATATGACACTGCCGATCTCTGTCACCAGGAAATTTAATTCACACAATTAATCACACCTCTTTGTTTATGGCCAGTCAACCAATTTCCTATCCATCAAAATACTATCAATACCATTTAACTTACTTTTTGCTGGAAATGTTATTGATTTTTTTTCTTTAGATAGATAACATCAACCGCTTTACTTTCATCATATATGTTAACTATATTATAACAGAAATTAAGGAATTTGTCAGACATAAGCAATTTTGTTGAAAACCATGCTGAGAACCAATGTCAATGGTGGTCCTCTAAGTGGTTAACAATTCTGACTCAAATAATGGTCTCCACAAGT
This sequence comes from Panulirus argus, assembly GCA_038088735.1. NCBI lineage: Eukaryota > Metazoa > Arthropoda > Malacostraca > Decapoda > Palinuridae > Panulirus > Panulirus argus. Next base: position 6,471 of record JAYMFT010205913.1, on the reverse strand, counting down.
TTTGCAACTACAGATGTTAAGCTAATTGGATGATAATTTCTGGGCGGTGACTTATTACCTTTTTGAATATTGGTTACAGTGGTAAACTTCCATTCATCTGGAACCTTTCCCTCAGCAAGTGACTTATGGTAAAGAAATGTCAAGGACTTAAGTGTCTGTGTAAAACCTTGTCTACTTCCCCATACATTTTCAAAGGTGTCACACTTACATTTCAGTACTTTGTCATCCATCCTACTGTCTTGATTACCATCTGCAGATGTCTGGGCATGGAATTGGCAAGGTTCCTGAAGTATTCTTGGTTCAAGTCTTGGATCCATAGGGTCTTGATCTCCTGAATGAGGCAAAGTATTTATGTAGCGTTGCAAGAAGCAGCTTCCTGATCATGCATACTGAGCACCCAGTTTGCATAGAAATCTCATGTGTACCCATATTTTCTCACTTTCAGGAGATAATTTGGGCTTTCTCCTCCTCAGAAAGGTAAAAACCAACCACCTTGAAGCAAAGGTGGAAGAAACACAGTGCCCAGAAGTCAAATTTCCAAAATGAAGTGGCAGCAAGGAAGAGTAAGGAAAGAACATCATTCAGCCAGGCAAACTAAGGTGCATTGCTGGTGCTCACACTTTTAGAAACACTAGTGTCAGTGACCAGATGTATGATTTCACCCTGGGAGTGTCATATGCTTGTACACACAATAAATCTTAACATGTATTGCCTTGCAAATATATGGGTGGTGGACAATGTTGTTTCCAGACACTGTATCTCATTTTTCACCTCTTTTATTTATGAAACTTATCAGGGTCTACCATTTCATTTACTTTTATCCCATTTATAGATGACAGTAAGTTCAGCTTCTGCATCACTTTGCTGAGGAATGTTCTTACATATCAGTGAATTTGGATTTGGTGCCATGAGTCATATCATCAATCAGAAACAAATGCAAAAATGTAATTTACGATTAATTGCCATTCTTGGTAATTAATGGACCATTTGACTGGGTAATGGCTCTCTTGCTTGTAACTTAAATATAAAACTCCTTAGGGTTTCTTTTGCTGTCTTAGGCAATACATGCTTCATACTGACATTTACCATGTCATATAAATTTCTTCATTTCTTTTTGCAAATCTATTCAACTTACTCTAGCCTCCTGGTTATTTGTCTTTTTGAGTTTCTTATGAGCTAAATTCTTAGACAAGAGGCACTTCTTTATTTCACTGTTCCACTATCATGGCTTTCTTTTTAGAAATAGACCATCTTTACATATGGCACATATATTCCTCTGCTGCTTTGAAAGTTCTACTGGGGCTTCCCTACTATATTCATGTCATTTTCATTGACTATATCATCCTAGATTTGCCTCTAAAGAGCAATGCAAAAATCATTAATATTTGCAAGATGAAAATCAAGTATTTTTTTCATATCTGTTGAAAGTGACCCCCAAAAAATTTATTGGTGATCATTTATATCAAACATTTCTTCAACTTTATTATTAAAAAGATCCTCATTTGTAGTTAAAACTAAATCTAATATATTCTTTCAGCCAAGGTCATGAAAGAAGTAAGGAATGAGACTGGTTGCATCAGCTTATAAGGGGACCTGAACAAACTCCAAAGCTGGTCTGACAAATGGAGGATGAAATTCAATCCAATTAAATGCAGGGTAATGAGAATGGGATACAGACAGCAAAAAGAAGTCCCCAGTATAAATAATACTCAACAGGATATAAGCTACAAGAATCAACATGTGAAAGGGTCAACATTTTACCTAGTCTGTCACCAGAATTTCATATCAGGAGAAATAAAGTCTGTTGGTCAATATTACGATTACTGGTAAGCAATTCACAACATATATTGGACAAAAACTGGATTATGCCTCCTAGGTCTCATCACTGAACCTAAAGAAACACAAAGACATGACTGAGAAGACCCAAAGAGGAGCAAGATGGTACAGGGTTTATGAAAGCTTAGATACAATGAATAGTTGAAGGCTACACAAGCTGCCCACCTTAGAGGAAAGAAGGGAGAGGAGGGGTGACCTAACAGTTCCTAAATCAATTGGATGAAGTTAAGTGTCAACAGTTCTTCACAAGATGCAGTGCCAAAAGTACCACAGGTCATGATCAGAAATGGAAAAAGCAGACAGTTAAGAAGACTAATAAAAATATACCGGTTTAAAGTAAGGGTAGCAGATGGTTGGAATGGTGTAAGCAAAGAGGCGGTGAACGCCAGCAACTTATAAAATGTACAAGAGATGGGGCCGCATAAGTGTAAAACTCTCTTCCTGTAATATATGAAAAAGTAATTACACACAAAAATAAAAACGAGAAAAGACCAGAGAGAATATGTGGGGAATGGTTGAGAAGGAGATGTATGTGTCAGAATTCAAGGGAACATGGAGAGGGGGAAGATCAAACTGGAGGTGGAAGGAAGGATGGAGTGAAAAAGATTTTGAATGCTCAGGGCCTGAACTCATAGAAGGCTGGAGGGGGTGCATAAAGCAGTAAGTGAGTTGGAGTGATGTGGTAAACAGGAGGTGATGTGCTGTCAATGAACTGAACCAGGGTATATGAAGCAGCTAGGGAAAACCATGGAAAGCTCTGAGGTCCTTGGTTGTGAATAGGGGAACTTTGGTTTTGGTGCATTACACATGACAGACAAAAAATGGATTTGAGTGAATGAGGACTTTTGTACATCTGTTCCTTGGGTTACTTTGCTAATGTGGGAAATAGCAAACAAATATGAAAGAAAGATATACTGAATATCTATGAAATTGAAAAAATCAACAAATATATGGTAATCTATAAAAAAAAAAAATGCATAGCAAATTTTCTCAAACTCTAAAACCAGTGAAATCTCTGACAGTAATTAGTTTTATGTACATCAGTGTTACTAAAATTTAAAAGGTATTACCAGAACATAAGATTACAAATATAGTCTTACTCTTCAACATCCTCAACACCAACACCTCTTTAATACACACACCTTTCCCACTCTTTTAAATCATTTTTCCAGTATTTAACAAGACATCCTAAACACACTGTTACTTGATCCTTAACCCTTAAACAGAGATGCCAACCCTTATTTGTTATGGGAATTAAAGCAAAAAATAATAGGAACTAAAAGAAATAGGAATATTATCTAAATGATATGAATTCCATTATTCCTTACCTTTTAATTTTTCTGAGGTGTATGTTCTAGTTTTGTCTTTCTAGAGGTGGCTTTTGTTATGAGTTTGTTCATGGTAGACTATCCTTTCTGCATTCATTAAGACCTTGATTATCATCACAGAAGAAATTACCCTTTCTGATAAATTTGGTCTGAAATCTTATTCTTCCTAACCTGGTTAAAGATGGACTCACCATAAGCATTGCTGTGGTATCAGACTAATTCCTATCATAAGTACAGGGAGCACTTTGTTTTTAATACTTCCTTCTGCTGTCTTAAGGTGCTATATCAAATGCATTATTTCATCTGTAGGACTATCTGTTTGACCATTCAAAATTTGTGTCTCAGAGTTATCAATAACATTTTCTAAATCTGGAATTTTGGTTTCAGAAGAATAGGGATTCCAGATACAAAAGTATTTCACTGATGAGAACTTTAATGTTCTTCTCAAAGCTATGTCCATAACTTGAACATTTTCAAGCAATTCTTTTCCTGAATAAAATGTCTTGAGAATGTAGCAGCATGAATTGCAGTAAACACTGCTCACTTCTCCTTAGAAACACGTCATAATTTCAGAGCCAAATCTTCCAGCATCTCTCTTGTTGATGTACTGCTTTGTTTTAGATCTTATTATTATAATCTTCTTAATGTTTTGGTTTTGTTTCTTTTCAAAATGGGTACTTAAAATGTCTTTTGCATCAGCCGCAGTCACTGGCAATAATATCTCATATACAATTCTATTTGTATTCTCAGTAGAATTCATCTCATTTTGTGTGTTAGAGGGGCTTCTTTTAGTAAAGGCTGATTATCTTTGTTAGATATACACAAAAAACATTTACCAAAGATAAAAGGCAGAGCTTTGTCAAGGGATCCTAAAATTTGTCTTGAATTTTCTTTATCTTGGAATCATCATGATGAAAAGAATCTTGGCATAATATGATTCATGGGTGAGACCTGTTTCACCAAATAACCTTTGCCTTCTCCGTGGACTTGAGTGGCACCTCCTTTTTCTGCTGTCTTGTCTGATTATGGTGTTCTGTTGTCCTTTGAAGAACTATTTAACCTTTCTGCTGTTGTCTTTTTTAGACAAAATTCTTCCACAGATATCCACATATCTATCATTCAATTTAAGCATTCCTCTAATGACAGCCACCTAGTTGCCACATGCTTAATAACCTTCTTCACCTCAAGTCCATATTTCTGTTGGAGAAAATGTCAACCAAAAGTTCTTCAATACTGCATTGCAGAGCTTTTTACCTTTTGGGGGAGTAAGATTAATAAATGACTAGGATTTCCTTGAATATGAATGCTAAGGTTCTTCCTCAAAATAAATCCAGCTATATGCATTATCTGAGCTAAAAGAAATGCAATTTTCCCATAGTATATCATTTCTAAGTCAGCTAATCACCAATGAAACTGAAAATATTTTCACCTATTGATTTTCCATTACTTCCCCTTTTAGACAATACGGTAATTACTCTTCCCATCACAACATCCAAATATCATACCCACTGGATATAACTGAGAACTTCCACCTTCATTGCTCCTAGGATTATTAATGGAAAATGGACATACATATTTGTCTACAAGACACATCGCCTTATGTGTTTATAATAGCTATAGTTTTACTCCTGCGACATCCATACTATGATGACACTTGAGAGTACAGAAACATATCTGTAAACAATGGTTTGGCATAACTGGGTGATGCAAGTGGCAGGTTATGGTCAATCATACAATAAGTGAACAAATCCTCTACATATGTAACAAAATCTTGTTGAATTATTTTTACTTGATGATATTTTTGTGTACTCCATGTGCTTTTTAGTAGATACATGTTTCTGACATTCATCTTTGCCACCATAAACGATGCTAAAATCCATGTTGCACAGCATACAAAATACATGGTTATTGCGAAGATATCACTGTACTTTATTTTGTACCTCTGCGGAACAGGTCCTTTTTTAATCTTTTTCTTTATTTTTAACTCCATACTTGTAAATTTCACCATTTTGAAGGGTGAAAGGCATTAGGGGATTTGTTTTCGATATATATGTTCTATTCTGTTTTCTTACATCTTATGTTAAAATACCATTACTTTTATTCTTCTATCTTAACCCCTTCACTGCAGGATGTTGTTACAGCAACACCTTAAATAATTTATATTGACTGCAGGGTGCAGCTTTTCCTACACCCTCTTAAATTTTGCACCTGAGGTACTGGCAGGAACAAAAATGGTGACTTAAGATATGGCAACAGATGAAACCAATGCAAGACAATGAACCAAATGCTTGTAAGTATATAGGTCAGTAGCCAAGAAAATGTTGGAGTGAGAATATCAATTCACTGGCAGATCATCTTCGGCCCCTGCTGGCCTATCTGAAGCCTATGTGTAGATACTGTAAGATTTGTTCATTCTTGGATGCAGTAGACTCTGATAATCTCATTGAACTAGAAAGTCAGGAAGGCACAGAGAAAAGTGAAACAAACAATAGTCACAGTTCTGAAACTGATGATGTAGATGCTGCACATTAGATGACAAATATAGACATGATCATTTGGCAATGGCTGTCCATCAGATACTGAAAAATGAAATATATACACATAATGGAAAACATGCTGAACTCACACTAAGACTCTGGACAAAGTAAATAAATGAACAAATAGCTTCTCAAATGTCCTCCCAGAGTTGCCAGAAGATGAAAACAATACACAGTATCTATGAAGTAATTATTGAATTTTCATTTATTTTTTTGGCAAATACATTTTGTCTCTTTGGGGACACTCATTTTTTATAATACAAAAATACTAGACAGACAACTAGGACTTACCTCAGTTAAAAAAATAAGAAAAAATGTGGTCTGAAGTAAACTTTATGGAAATATCTCTGCATCGTTCAAATATGTATCAATGGTAATATGTATTCTCAAAATAACACATACTTAGATAAATTGATTTCTCCTAATGCAAACTCTAAAAACCCGAATATATTAGTGTAACAAAACAAAGAAAAATGTGGAAAGGCAAAAACTTGGTACACTCATGCATCTGGCAGTGTTAACAAGTATTTCCCCTCATATACAAGCAAATGTTGAGCTGTTCACAAGACAGTCTGGGGAGCTACCAGATTATGTGTTTTATATATACATACACATATACATATATATATATATATATATATATATATGGAAGCGGAACTGAGTCATAGGGTGGGGGAGGGGGCGAAGGTTCTGGGAGCGATGAAAAATGTGTGGAAGGAGAGAACATTGTCTTGGAGAGCAAAAATGGGTATGTTTGAAGGAATAGTAGT
>JAYMFT010205902.1:0-11593 GCA_038088735.1 Panulirus argus | reverse complement strand
GAGAGAGAGAGAGAGAGAGAGAGAGAGAGAGAGAGAGAGAGAGAGAGAGAGAGAGAGAAAGTTAAAATACGGTGCATAAAAGTGGAACGAACCCCATTTGCGAAAAACTCACTCCCAACAACACATGAGTCGAAATCACGCACACATAACGTCCTACGCCCAGAACGTCTTTTCATACACCTCGCACTGTTAAACCTCATGTACGTATTGCCATGCGCTACATATACACTATGCCCAGACACACCTAGCTGTATACACGCCCTTGCGCGTTGTCTTCCTCATCGCTCCTGATCATCTGTCTTCCTGGCTGTCACCTGGCGTCAGGATTGGCGGGAGAAGGATTGCAGGATTTCACGGCTGCAGTTCTTCACTGTGGTTACCATCCTGGGGACTTACTCACTCTTCCTCGTTACAGTTAAAACAAACAATGGCATACTCTCCTCACGCAGCACTCGGAAATCCTGTTAGATACGCTAGTTTGACCCCAGAGATGATTGTTCACTGGAAGGGAATTGATTTTTCCTTTTTACGCTTGGCGAGGTTTAGATATTGATGGAAAATAGATGGTATTATCATTATTTTTCCTTATGTACATTGTTTTCAGTGTGTTATTAATATGGCTGAAGAAGAAACTCGCAAGTAACTCTTGGCGATACGTATTCCCAGCGATTCCTTCCTCTCGAACCTAAATTCAATTCCCTATTATGCAACACAACATAAACATACACTGTCATACTGTCGCTACCTTTAAGATAGAGAGAGAGAAAACTAGCTAATCATTAGCAATCTGTGGCTATACGCTGTTCTGGTTTTAAAGATCATATTGCATGCAACATACAGCGTCAGGCATCGCTCAGGGGATCCGCATTTGATCGACCCTTGTTTCTCTGGCAACAGTAATTAGGAGGAGGAGCGGTCTGTTGGTTATAGTGGTTCCTTTGTGTTCCGTTCGACTCCCATCCACGTAATCCACGTGACCTTTACGCTCTTGAAATTTATATGGGAAGATAAACATCCCTGTATTTCCGACTTTATGGCCCTAGAACCCAGGGCTTAGAATTCGGTGTGATGAATCGCAGTGATACAGAATAGTATTTGCTTAATTCAAACCCTTAACTGTGACGTATGTGGCCGCAAGAGATCATGATACATTTTATATGAATATGGATAATTCGACCTTTGTCGTACCCCTAGGTCTGCCGGGTTCGCTACAGTCACCAATCAAGAAACTTTTGAATCGGTTAAGAGTCGTAAATCACGCGGATCGATGTGGCGGAGTAAACGGTTAAATTGCTTTCAGGTTCTCTATTATTCCACCAACAGAGGCGGTCCGGGTAGGGGATCCGGGCGTTTCAGTGGTTCAAGTAAGGGTTCGTAGTGTTTCACTGGTTCATTTGGGGATTAGAACGTTCCAGTGGTTCGGGCAGGGGATCCGAGCCTTCTAGAGGTTCGGTTAAATGATTCGAACGTTCGTATGGTTCATGGGCAGCTCTTGTTTTCTGTTGGCTCATGTTTACTAGTTGGAGTCGTCACGGTAGCGCAGGACAAGCGGTCGGTAGTTTGGCCCGTCCCGACGGGTACTTAAGCACGTGTCTTTTGAATTTGAATTTAACGGATTTAACCGATTTCTCTGGTCGGCCGTCTCATTATTGGATAATGATATCCGAGATGTGGGATCATTAGTTACTCAGGTGATCACCTTCACAAGACGGTAAATGGACAACAACAACATAAAAGCAATGTTTTGAAATCCGGTTACAGTTGATTCCCCATCGTTAGAAAAACTTTAGAGTTTATCAAATAGAAAATTAGTTTTACTGCGATTTCCTGAACTTTTTTTTCTCTTCAAATTCGTTCTCTAGTTCCCGCTAATAAACTTCTGGCTGATGAGAGCCACTACAGTCACAGTTGAAGGTGTCGTGGATATTATAAACATTGTGTTGTGTTCGTCTGTTTCTCACTCATACCAGTATTGACTGTTACTATTACAGTTACCGTTGTTCTGTTTCATGAACTCTACGTTTATCTATGCTACAACGTCAGCTGCTACTACTACTGTTACTATCTGTACTTCTGCTACTGCTACTACTTCTACTACTACTGCTTGAGTACTTTTTCTCTTCTTCCTTTTCCACGTTTCCCTCTTCTCTAAAGTCGACTCCTTTTTCTTCTCTCTCATCAGTCTCTCTCCTGTCCCTTTCTCCTCTTCGCTCCTGTCATTTACCATCCACCCATATCGTCCTGAGCGCCTCGCATCTTTCCCTCCCTTTCTGTTCAAACAAATTGTTGTACTTTACATGCCTGACGCCTCGTATGGATTCCGGCTTAAATGACTTTCAGCTGTTGATAACCGTTAAATCCATCAACAAAACACATTTTCATTCTTCATTATTCATTCCTTTCGATATTCTATATCATCTTTTTACTGTTTAGCGCAAGCAATCCATTCACCTGAAAATCGTCTGTCGCCAAGTTGTAAGCTACCTTTTCTTTCGTTCTCTTTTCGTATATTTTGTAAATATTCTTTATATTGTAAATATTCTATTATTCTCATACCCTCTATCATATCTCCGTCCTAACCTGGAATGTTATTAACCTCATCATTGTCCAGCGTTTCGTATGAAGGACAACAAGTCTTCAAAAGCCTCGAGGACTGGTCGCCCCTGCCTCGCAAATTTAAGTTCCCCCAACACGACGTGTTACAGGTACGCATGCGTCTGACCCACTCTTTGTTGGGGGTACAGGAGTTACAGGTTCTTCTGTACCGTTTGTACCTTCCATTTCGTACCATCAACACCGTTCCGTCCCCCTTCGTACCACCACCAGTGTACCGTCCCCTCTGTACTATCACTACCGTACCGTCAACCTCGGGATGTACCGTCGTCTCAGTACCATCCAAGTCACCATCGATCCCAGGACAACCACCCACCTCCATCCATACACACGCAGCCTTTTAGCCGTGGGTGACCATGCACACAGCCCGTGAGCCGTGGTTGACCACGTACACAGCTCGTGAGTCGTGGGCGATGACGGTTTTACGTGACATTAATTATGACAATTACTAGGTCGTTACGAGTTTTCTAATTGGATAAAGATGAAAGGAAACCATAAATAAGGCTCCTGGGCAGCAGGCTGTGGAGGCCGAGCCTTCCTAGTGCCTCCGGAGATAGATAGATAGATAGATAGATAGAGAGAGAGAGATAGAGAGAGAGAGAGATCTGAGGTGTTTGAGGAATTACTTGGTCTAGGTCAGTAGATTTGTTTGTCTTATTCATAGCTCCGTTCTTCGGTTTATCTTTTATAATTTTGAAGGATATATATATATTATGAAAGTAATTATATGTTGTTGAATTTCTTGTCCAGACAGATGATTAAAGATTAATGCACAACTTATTCATAGAATTATGTGCACACACACGCACACAGACTACGACACTATCACACACACACACACACACACACACACACACACACACACACACACACACACACACGAGAAAAAAAAAACTGGACACACGATGATTGGAATCAAATTACATTAGACCGAGATCAAGAAATAAGGAGGAAGAGGCGAGGGTAATCTAGGTTCACAGTGGGCAGTCCGGTAGAGCCGGGGCGGAGGGAGGGAGGGCACGCTGCCATGGGAAGTGTGGTTCATTACCCGTAGCTCCTCATCTTCGGACCGTGTCTATATTTCTTCCATGTAATTCTTTCTCCGAATCCCGTCTCTGTCTCGCTGTATCTCTGACTGACTGTGTCTGACTGTTTTATTTTATTTTTCTTCTTCTGCGTTCAGTACAGTCTTTTCTATAGCTTTATGCTGCAATAATCTCGTCGGAGTGCTTTAGAATTTAATGCCAACGAGGTCAGAGAGGGAGCCCTTGAGTGCTGGAGGCTAGTTCGATGTTTCCAGGTCCACATGGCTGGAAAATAGTTATACATTTCTTCAGTGCTGACGGGAGGAAGGGTTTTGAAAGTTGGAGTCTTTGGAAAAATCTGTTGGAAGGTTTCTGGGAGTGTTGACTGAAGAGATGGGATCAAGGAGTTGAAGGCTCTGGGAGGATTTTCTTGGAGGATTCTTAAGAGCCTTAGATTGAGAGACGGGGTTTGGAGGCTGAAAACTTCAGAAGTTTCTAACAGGGTTCTTGGCAGTGTGGTGAGCAATTACAATGTAGAACCTGAGGGCTCATATGAGCCTGTGCCACTCCTGTGGTTTTGTTAGTAACAGTGACCATCCTGGACGGTGGTCGGGATCACAGTGTTAAAATGTGATCACCCAAAGACCGTCCCTGCCAGGCTTGGTTCACAACAGCGCAATGGCGTCAGAGGAGATTAACTGTATGTGACAAGTTGAAGGACGAACAAAGTGCTTCAAGTGATAGTTAAAGGTGCTAATTGTCTTTGAACAGTTATTTCAACAGTTTGATATATATATATATATATATATATATATAAACCGTTAATTTCATATCTTTTCAAAACTTAGGTCAAATGAACACACGAACGTCTGTTTCTATGAAAATTTGGAATTCGCTTCTTTAGTTAAGGTCACTTTCTGCTCCAACAACTTGGAATGGATAATTGGGGAATTGCTTTCATGGTTCAATACGATTAAATAATTTTGTGTTTCAACTCCAACGCCATACGGCGGTAAGATGGTCCATAACTTAATTATTCATTTAATAGTTTAATTCCTTTGATATCATATTCCAGGATGTCCTACAGTTTCTTGAAGGAACGAGACAAGTTAATGTGAAATGTTGTTATATTGTTGATATGCAAATTAGAGCAAGAAATTGTGAGATCCTGTCGACAGTTAGTTTAACGTTTTGTTGTTGCGTAAGTTGTTCACGTAATTCATAATCAGAATAAGTCATTCAGGATTACATCAATTGTGTAGAATAATTCATCGTTGTATTAGCTATGGATATAATATAATACTTTTAGTTCAACAGAAGAAATTATGAGAGTCAGGAATATTTTCTGGCTTGTCGCTTTGGTCGTATCTTATCAGTAGTTATCAAAAGTCTTGAACTATAGATCAACTGTTTTCAAAAGATAGTGAACCAAAAAAAAAAAAATTGTCCATAGCAATCTGATTCCTATTCAAAAGACACTGTAATGAAAAATGTGATTAAAACTAAAGATAAGTATAACAGTAAGATTGTAATAGATATTAATAAAAACATGTCATATGACCTTTGCTTTTGGTGTGTATGTGTGTGTGTGTATGTTTGTGTGTGTGTGTGTGTGTGTGTGTGTGTGTGTGTGTGTGTATGGTATTCTGCCAGCAGACAAAATGTATACACAAGGCACGTGTGTCTGTATGTACTTGTGTATGGTCCAATATTTGTTCGCCCGGGAGCTGGAACCCGCTGACGGGCGTGAAGTTGTTTGCATAAATCACCTGCCCTCCAGGACAGTCTAATGATCCATGGGGAACGAAGGAACGGTACGAACGGCTGCATGTTGGGATTCGCCTGTTTTTTCTATGCTTTGGTTTCTGTTTTCCATTCGGGTCTCAAGTTATCTATTGCTCTGCTACGTCCTCTTGTATTCCGGTCTCAAACGTTCTCTTCTTCTTCTTACCGTTTATTAAATGCTGTTATCATTTCTTTATTTTGATACATTCTGTTCCCGTGTTTATGGGATGGATCAGGTCCTCAGCGCCAATAAACCTATTCTTTGGGGTTGGATTTGGCAAGACTGAGGGATTTCGAACACCAGGACCGTAGGTGTGGGAGGTTATTCTCCTTCCTCGAAGAAAAAAAAAAAATGGAATTATGAAACTCAAGCCTCAAGCGAAACCAGATTGTCAAAACTATCTCTTGGTTTTCTTAAACTGTAGATGAAAAACTTGGTTGCTAATCAGAAACACTGATGCCGTGACGTCTTCAACAATTTCCTGATCTGGTGAATGGTTCAGAAGCATCTGGGTATGATATCGTGGCCTTTGACCAGACATTTAAGAATCAGATTAAAAGACAGACCGTCGGACTCACAGGTCGTACCGTTGTGATCAAAGGTCGCGCCGTCGTTCCGTACAAACTGGTAGTTATGCACGGACGTATAGATTTGTACATAAATTTCACAATTATCGTTTCAGAAGTGAACCTTCTCGTGTTACGGTTTGACGTAGACTTATGTCCACGAACGCTGTCAGGAGATATATATCATGTTTCTCATTGATCGTCCTGCTGACGGGGAGCTCTCCATCTTCTCTTGTATTTCCCAATATTTACGCCCTGACTCTTTTTGAAAGACAGGCTTTGTATTTCATCCCAAACTCTGAAGGTCCTCTCCTTCTTCTTCTTCTTCTTTTTCTTCTTCTTCTTCTTTGCCTTATTGTCCGTTAATTTGTTCCCTTTCTTCATCTGACGTTCTCAATCAATAATTAAGTATTCCAGTTGTGTTTTTGATATCAGAAAATATCACCTTCCCATTGTGCTGTACTTACACTGTGGCTATAATTTTCTACGTACTTTTTTCCGCATGAGACAATGCGTGGTCCACAGAAAGGGCGGGAAACCACTATGAAAAACCCACCGTTGTACGTCGCAGTGCTAACCACTGGAGAGGAGACAGTGGTGTAGGAAGATCTTACTTCCCTGGCAGCTACGCGGGCGTCTCCTGAACCACGTGTGAGGAAGGTCCTTGGTTAATTCTAGGTTACGTGGTCCGTGTCCTTCTGTGTCCCTCCGAGGAAAACTTAATTAAGAGAACTGTTTATGACTCTAGAAACTTCCCTTAGAGAAACGGAGCGAGGGAAAGGATAAAGAAAAAGCTAGAAAAATAATCTAGAGAAATAGGAGTTGATAGATATGACGGTCAGGCAAAGAATAAAGTAATGAAGACGGTAGATGTAAACCAAATTGAAATAAAAGTTCAAGAAACGAAAGAAAGCAAAATTGGAAGATATTGATAGAACAAAATGAGATAAAAAGGCTACAGCGTGAGTCAGAGGAAGAGAACAGGAACATTTCATATGAACAGAGGACTTAACAGGCAGAGGGAGTGGAGGGGCAGGAAGAACAGTTTGGTGATGGAGTGAAACTGCCTCGAGAAGAATTTTGCTCCTATCTATTATACATGTGGTCAGAGGCCATAGGTCAGACCCGACGACTCGAAGGCGATGACATTACGCCGTACTGCACTGGTAATGGCGAGGGTGGCGAGTGGCCTGTGCAACTGGCAATATTGCAAAGCCGGTTTTTGCAATATGTTTTTCCTACATCGTGTCATTAGATTCCGGACACGGCTGTTGGTGGAAAGTGAGGAGACAACTTACACGTTTGGAGCTGAAGTGACGATGGTTTTGTAGAAGGAAAACTTGTGAATACCAGCACGTCTTGTACGGATATGTTCTAATGGAATTTCACTTAAGGCAAAGATAAAGGAAAGGAAGTGGGAAAGGAAATGTTGTACTTTGATAGTAATGGAAAGGAAACGTTTTTTCAAAAGGAAAATGGAGCGTCGTTTGATATGATAAAGAAAAGGTCGCGTCCTTGAGGGAGCCAGCTGCAAGAAGAAAACGTAGAGAGGAGCAAGAACAGATCTGAGGCGGTGGCCAACAGCACTGGACGCAGAGCATAAAAACCCTGCCAAACACTAGGTTCCCTCTGGGATGACCAGTGATAATAATGATGGCAATAGTCATCATCAGACGCAGGCAACGACTCAATCTCCGTGGAATTCCCCGTTTCATCTGTGCACGAGTAATATGATGCTTCACTAGACACGTTTCACAGCTGCAGAATACCAGCCCGACTCCTGTTTCAAAATGATTCATATTATCCGTGTAGTTGAAGCTTCTCTCTCCTGTACTAAACCACGTTACTATGGCAACTTTGAAGATGTCTCATCGCGTTGATGATGTTTCGTTGCAAAATCACACAAGAGTTTATTGATGTTTTTAGAGTCGGAGGGAAATGCTTTTATTGATTTAGTTTTTCAGTTTAGGACGAACCATTGTGGACCTGTTCAGTACGAGCTGCATTCCAGCGGTGTCTCCTTGTAGTGCAGGTCCGTAATTGCCTTCGCCTCCATCAAGCTACAGGCATTAAAACTCCTCTTGTCTCCATCAACTTGACCATCTATCTACTTACTCCATCTCGCTTGCGCATGCACACGAGTTCCCCACACAACAGCAGTAGGTTACGTATCCTCCGTACGTAATCATATCCTAAGATTTCAATGACGAAGCGACGAAGGATGATGGGAGCCTGTGTTATTCTTTTCCTTCTATGCAACGGGAATCGCTCGCTGCTCATTGTCACCTTCCTCAGACGCAGTCGCCGTTGCTCGGTGGCCGGACACAATTTGCAAGCCTTTGGCATTGATTGCATTTTAATTTCGCGATTCAATAGTTCAACTTTCCTCCTCGCGAGATCCCCGTATAGGAGCGGGGAAGGATGAGATCCCAGACGTTGGAGGGAAGACTTTAAGGACGAGGGTCGACATCCATTTCAAAACATCCATTACCATCATCTAATGGGCGATAACAAGCCGAGCAAGTAACGTTATTACCACCAAATGGCGCCGAGGATAAGAATAATAGGCAATTTGGTTATTATGTTAACAAAATGGGCATCCCGCCGAGTGTGGAGGGCTGATATACGCGGCGAGGCTTTGGGGTCTCGGGTCCGGGGTTCGTGGTGGTCCAGACTCGATTAAAGTTCTCACGAATCGAAAAATCTTCTTTGTGAATAGTGACACACCAGCACGATTATCTAGAGTACAGTAATTCTTAACTGAAGCAAGATCATTAACGTGTCAAAAGAATTTGTAACATTTGCATAGTTTATGATGTTTTCTGTTTAGCGTCGTGTGTGTATGTTTGATGCTAAGCTCATATAGGCTAGGTGAAGAGTGTAATTTGTAATATATCATATAAAAACACAGGTGAAATGACTTTTCTACCTGTTACGGGTATTAGAGAAATGATATCTTATTTTCACAAGAGATACATTCAGTAATGTAATTCAACGTGGAATAAATACTAGAGCGTCATAATTACGGCAGTTACAGAGTTTGATTATCTTGTTCTTCACGGGAGATTAAGTTAGGCTTCCTATTCACGGTTGTGTGTATAGCTTTAGAATCCCTGGGTACCGTTCACTATGGTACAGCATTACGGCACAGTTACTTTTCTTAATGTTACTTTAGCTTAGGATGTAAATATAACAACCGGATCGCCTCTTGATAAAAGAATGTTGAAATATAAGAAGAAGCGTAAATTACAGAACCGGAATATGATATATACAGGATACGGTGAAGAGAGAAGAAATAATCTCTCATGTAGGACACAGAAAACGACGTTTGTTATACGCAAAATGACGACTTACACTCCTGCCTCACCACACAGGTCATGTGGGGTTACATTCGGTTACTATTCTATATATCTTTTTACCCATGACAATAGAGTTCTGCTGGACCAGTGTGGTTCGTCTCATCACTGAATGGTTTCGGTACAGTAGCTGGATTGCTCGTGACGAAGGCCGTTGCTGGGGCGTCACTGTGTCAGCAGAAAGGCAAGGAGAGAGTTAAGAGAGCGAGGTTCTTACAGTCCGAAGGAAAAAAAAAGTTCATGAGAGACAACTGCTTCACACTTTGTTCATGACGCTTTGTGTCGTTGTTACGGCGATATGAGAGAGAGAGAGAGAGAGAGAGAGAGAGAGAGAGAGAGAGAGAGAGAGAGAGAGAGATCTTACGTCCATCTATCTCGTAGAGGGAAAATTCGTTGCAGGAATAGAAGCAAAGAGACAAATGGCAACGATACCAGATCACGCATCACAAGCCCGAAGGGTCCAGTTTCCAGTTTGAGTATATATTTATATATACGAGCGAGCAAGGTGGCGGCGAGCGAAGTGTTGAGTCATGTAATGACATGTGTACGACAGGTTCTCTGATGTCATCTGGCGTCGGCTCTCTCATCCTCATGGATCCTGCAGCTTCAGGTGAGGAAAAATCATGTCTACATTAGGTCCAGTGTCTCCGAACATGGCGTGTTAGTTATCACAATATTTTATGCTTCCTTGAACATTGCTCTTTGAATGTTGAGTGTTTTTAACATGGATCTCTCTCATGTGTAGGGTCTAGCGAGACTTTTGAGTACAATTTAGGCAAATAAATGGTCAGACAAAGCAAAGAGTAAGTTCGTTAAAACCGACAGAGATAGACAAAGACGGAGATACACAGACAGATCACCTCTAGTTAGACACACACACACACACTTCATCAGACGAACTCATGTGCATACATCAATATTCGACCCCAACCAACCAACCTGCCATCCAGGCAGCCTTCTGCGAGGCCAATGCCTCTGCTGGGATGGACGGAACAGGGGCGCGTCAGCCAGCAGGCAATTAATCACTAATTAGTAGGAGTAATTGTTATGATCTGTGTGTGAGACGATGAATGTGGGACTGCCTGAAGGTGCAGCTCCTCCCTTATAAATCACTTCGCCTTCCACGATGTATTCCCCAGACCCTACCCGTGGCCTGCTGGTGGGGCGATCAGGACGAAGGAGAGATTATTACCAGGCACTAATTGCCTCCTAACTCACCTCTGTACTTATTCATCCTCGATTCGCACTAACTTTTGAGTTTAATTTCACTGTATCTGTCGTCTGAAACTAACCTTGGTTGTGTTGTGGGGTTTGCCTGGGGCCGGATCAGAGTTGCGCGTCTCAAGTTCAGAATTCGTTTTTGTTGTCAAGGTTTTAAATGTTGGTTATGTAAGACTTCCAAGGTTGGTACTTTAAAGCTTCAAGGTTGGTACACCAAGGTTTCAAGGGACTGTTCCTCTAGGTTTCAAAGGCTGGTTCTCTAAGGTTTCAAATGTTGGTATTCTGAGGTTTCTTAGGCTGGTTTTTCAAGGTTTTTAAGACTAGTTCTTCAACGCCTTTGTGGATTTTAAAATGCCTTTTTTTTTTCTAACTTCGTGCTAGACATGTAAGGAACATGTTAATTGTAATCCTCACATGGGCACGCGAGCACTGACGCATATACGGACACACACCCACCCACACACACACACACACACACACACACGGGAACAAAACAGCAAAAAATAGCCATGATTTGTGATTTTCGCCCTCGACGATACAGACATTCTGCTGAAGCTGTCGAACACCAAATTCAGATTCGAAAAAGTAGACTGTGAGTGTGTTATTAAGACGAACTTTTTATGGTAGCCGCTTCTGCATCACACCCTGGGGTGGGTCTCTCTCTCTCTCTCTCTCTCTTTCTCTCTCTCTCTTTCTCTCTCTCATCATCATCATCACCTGATCCTCAGGTATTGCAGTTTCACCATTACAGGTCATGAGTCACAGATTCCCCTCAGTAATCTTAATCAAATCCCGTCCTTATATCACTCTAAGCAAGATTCATCCACTCGATCAGTTGTACATTCACTCCAATCCCTCCTGTACCTAAAAAATTCATTTACTATAAAGGTCAATCTATAATTACCTCATTTACCCCCATGAATAGATCCATTAGAAACATATACCTACGAAACTCTCTCTCTCTCTCTCTCTCTCTCTCTCTCTCTCTCTATATATATATATATATATATATATATATATATATAT
>JAYMFT010205891.1:0-11594 GCA_038088735.1 Panulirus argus | reverse complement strand
CCTTCTGTTCCGTTTTGAAAGTCGTAATGCAAGAGGGGAGGATTTCCAGCAACCCTCCCTCCTCTCTTACCCGTCTCAGTCACATTCCATGACGCGCCAGGGGGGGTGCATGGATTGCGTTCTTTGTCTCTTATCCCCAGGGGGTAAAGTCTGTGGAAGTACCGTCCAGCACAGCAGGCATTGCTGCTGGCGACGATTGCTGCTGGCGTCCGTGAAAGCCAGCGCATCCTGACGCCTGATGATAAACATTGGTGGGTCGCCAGGCCACGGAGATTCTCATCGCCGCAGACATATATGGTTCATTTGCTCTCCCTAGTGATATATATCTGGCTGACTGATGGCCCCCCAAGGACGTGTTCTCTGTCTCTCTCTCTCTCTCTTTCTATCTATCTATCTATCTATCTATCTATCTATCTCTCACTCCATACTCTATCAAGAGGTCGTCAGCGTGCGTGTGTGTTGGTCACCCGTGCTCGGTCCAAAGGTATCCGTGGAGAGGGGTGGCGCGCGAACACCCTCTTTCCCACCCCTCTGACCGTACAAACATGCCCCACGCTGGCCAGCAAATTGTCACAAGTGTCGCTCTTTCATCCCCTTCCCGCTGCCAGATATCTCTTACATCTTAAACGTACCACATCTCCCGACCGAGGCGGCTGCTGCCCAGAATACGTCTCCATTTGACGGTAGTCTTGCTCGCCTCTTTGCAGTGCATTGCCCAATGAGTCCCTCATCCCCGTGTGTATATACATGTTTTTCCCCTTTACTTCATAGTGTTTAGCGAATCCTTCGCTTACCCGTCCTCCAGCTGCTTAGCGAATCCTTCACTCTGTCGTCCGTGTCATCCGTCTCGGCCCCATCCTTTTCCTTTTTCCTAAACTTCTTAAAATAGGACCGTGCTGAGGGCCAAATAGGGCCGTTATGGAGGCCAAGAGGGATGTTCTTAGTGTGAGGTTTGCTTGACACATCAGCTGAACTTTCCCTTCACCAGAGTATACGTGTACGTGCACGGCCTCCTCCCCAACCCAGTAGCACCGACCCACCTACACCCACCTCCACACCCACGGAAGACCCTGCCACCACACTCGCCCGCGCGTGCGCAGACAGAAGTCAGAGGGTGTATGCGGAGAGATTATCGTGGTAGCGAGTACCCAACCGCATTTAGCTAGCAAACTGACATGTCTGCAAACACTCTAGTACATTTGCGCACACACATATATGTACACACACACACATACACTTACACAGTGCTGCAGGTACTCTATCTCTTCATCTATGATCGTCTGCAGAGAACGTACATGTGTACAGAGGCCCAGGATAAGCAAGATCGCCGCCACGCTCCTCAGGCGGGCTTATACCAACGTACTCATCTCAAGACTCCGGCTCAGACATCCACACACTCGCCTGAGACCTCCCCTCGTCTCCAACAGGCAGACCAGCCGAAACACGATTCGTCAAATCGTACGGTCGGAAGCACGCCATCTGTGTAGCCTCATCAGTTTGGATCTATCGATTGTAAAGTGAAGTGGTGCTTGGTGAAGGAGACTACGTACAGCTCAGTTCAGAGCGGACAGGACCCAAGTAGTAGGTGTGTGTGTGTGGCTGTAGAGGACCTCCCTGGAGGAGGGGAGGAGGAGATGAATGCTTGATGCGTGTTGTCATTGGCAATAGCGGGAGGCATGTGCGTGGTGGGTGAGGTGGTCGGGCTGGCGCGTGGGGTCCCGCAAGGGGGGTATACAGCCTTGGGGGCCCACTGCTGCTGCTCCCACACACCGAGTGCAGTATTTCCTGCCCGGGGTTGGGCCACAGGGGGCGTCATGCATGCTTGCTCCCGGTGAGTTGGGGAGGGTGGTAAGAGACAGTGTGTAGTAGCTGCCCGGTGTTGCTGGTGTAATGGGTCCCCGTAGAATAGTACTGAGGTTGCATGATAGCGCATATGGCAGGACCCAGTGATCGGGGCGCACAATGCCGAGTGCCGTGTCTGGCTACCGTTCAAAACAAGGCGGTTAGATAGATGGAAATAATGCGATGTTATCTCAAACAGCCGTAAAAAGAAATACCATCTGTCCTAAGATAGTATGAAAGTCCTTCCTTAGGTTTATGGATTTTCTCGTTGTTAGATTTCCCCTCATATTTACCGCCTGGTGCCATCTCCTCCGCCTTTATCTTTGGCATCATCTGGAAGCAAGATATCAATGGCTCTGCACTAAGCGCGGGCAGAAACCAATCATTTTTTGCGGGAAGGTACTAAATAAGGGAATATTATGAGCACTCGTTCTCAAGCGGGGATCTAGTGTGAGGTTTTCTCAGACGTCAAGTATTAGAGAACCACTCTAAGGTCTTGGTGCTTGCTTCAGTACCTCCCCTTGTGATGATGGCCTGGTGTTCTGTGTTCTGTGTGTTCTGCACCTCAGAGCACATAACCAGTAGGGGAAGCACAGATGCAGCAGACCGCCCGCATCAGGGTTGGAACGTATATATTTTCTATGCCAGCCGATATGGTATGGGGGCAGAAGTATGCCTTAATTGAATCCATGTCAGTTGAAATGTAAAAAGTATCGACTCAGAAAAAAAAAACAAAGTGAGGGAATCGATTTGAACTTCTAAATTGTCTGTTGTGAGGTCTTTGGATGTTGAATTTGAGCAGCTCTGGTATATACTCTGAGTAAAACGCCAGAAATAAACTGTATAAACGACAGCGGTGACGGGGACAGTCGAAGGCTAATGTGCAGCAGCGGGGAGTCGGTGATAGCTCAGAAAAAACTGCTGAGCGGAATTCAGTTCAGTTTCAGTTGTAATACTTTTTTCCTTGATAGAGGAATTAACATTTTCTTGTCAAGTTAAATTTTATTTTTTTCTTTAACAGACAACCCAGTCGTGGGCTAGTTAGGCCTCCTGTTGTCTGTATTTCTCATGTAAACTCACGTAAATTCGTGCGAACTTTAAGGTCACTAACTTGAGTCGTATAAATGCATTTGCGCGGTGGAATTAACACCCAAACCGTCCCTTTCAGTGGACCACTTAAGAAACAGGAGTGCCCGAGTACACCGCCACCTTGGATGACGGTTCCCCAGTTCCTGTTTTGGCTGCGAGTTGTTCCCCCAGCACCGCCTGTTTTGGATGAGGGACGCCTCGCTTCCTATTCTGGCGGCTGGTGCAAACGAATCGGGGCGAGGAAGGCGGGACAAAAATTGGCAGTTCTAATTAACTTAAGCCCGTCTGAGGTTTAGGGGCGCGTTGTTATATTGTATTGATCTCGCCTTCTTTGGTGGTATGGCAGTGGCCTGGAGTGTGGTGGTGGTGGTCCGCTCCTGGAGCCATTTGTTGGTGGTCATTGTTTGAGGTCCGCACCAAAGGCCCTCCTCCCGAACCACCCCACCCCACTCCCCCACCCACCCATACCATTCCAGTTCGTTTTCATGTCTTGGGCTTCAGTTAGGGACCAAATTAAAGAGATGGAGGAGAAAGGAGGGAGGAGACAGAATAATCTAAGAGACGCGGAGGAAGAGGAGAACTTGCCCTTTTGAAAAGAGGGTTTAGTGCGGTAGAATCCCGAAAGCTTTAGGAACATTTTTCCATTTAGTATCAACAGTCCACATTACCAGTGATTCCCGGGGCGTCTGCAGTCATACGCCCACGTCGACGGCTCGTTTGCCCCTCCGCCAGGCATCCTGCAGTGGGAACCATCCCTCGCGTTACGCCACTGGTGCATGGAGGGCTGCTGCTGCTGCCACCCACCTCACGAGGCCCACCCGTGCATGGTCTCTCTGCACTCCCCCCCCCCTCCCCCAGGCCTCCCTCCCTCGGCTTAGGGTTTCCGGCCTCACACACACACACACACACACGCGCGCCAACGTAAAACACCCCGAGGAAAGCCCTGATATTAACTGTTAAAACGCGAGTCTCTCTATTTTTGTGGGCGTTCCAGCGTGAATGCCGAATACCGAGCGTGGTCTCTTTGGCCCCGTCGATAAGTTTAGATAAACCTCGTGTTGATTAACGGACGCCGCGCAGCTGTTGGGAAATATGGCTTTGACAGAGGGGCTTCCAGGTTTGAAAGGACGGGTAGTGGCGTTAGGCTGGAGCTCCTGCGCGTTAAGAAGGAGGTTTGCCTCACTGACTACTTAAACCTTAAATGTCTGTTGTGTCGAATTTTTGGGGGACACTGTCCTTGTAGCTGCCGTTTCATCAGCTTGTTGGAGGAAGCATGTGGTCCGAAATCCTACAGACCCACACCAGTATATGAATATATTCATTAACTTTTATCATTTTTCCTCCCTCGTGAACCTATGATGTTTTTAGCGTTTACAATTGAAGAGTTTTACGTAACAATTTTTCCAGCCATAAATATTTTACAGTCTTTCATTTTCAGTTTTCTATATTACGTATGGCGCCTTTAGATTCAACTGGTCTGTGTTTAGCTATGTGATGGTGAGTAATTTTCAGGTGCTCTGTCTGAATTAGGCCCCAGCGGTAGTTTCCACGCTTATCTGATAACCAATTTTCGCCTCTGGTGTTCCATTCAGCTTTGATTTTTGGCATTCAGTGAGTAAGGACTGTGGATAGTCTTTTCATATTTCCCAACTCGCCAGCCTCGGTAGTCTTTATAAAGGTGATGTTAGCAACCGGCGTGTATCGCAGTCTGGGGAGAGAGAGAGGGAGAGGGAGAGGGAGAGCGAGTGTTCTGGAAAAAAAGAAAATGCTTTCCACTGTTTTTTTTTCCATTCTTGTTTTAATAAGAATCCCAGCTTACCATGTCGTCTTTAAGCTTGGAAGCACGACACTTCGGACCCTCGAGCACGGATGATACGACCCAGAACACGACTGTAAGACGTTTTAGTACGACCCCGTGAGCAGGACGGTACGGCTTTTGGGTACGGTGGCGCTTGAGGTTAGGTAAAGGCTCAGGTCACCACACCCAGCAAGTCGTATCGTCGTGACTGTTGTCGTAATATCGTTTCCCGAGGAGTCGTACCACAGTCCTCCGTAGGGTCGTGATGGAGACTTGAATCATATGGTTCAGAGGAGATAGAAAAAAGAGACGATTTGTACCATTCCTTCTCGCTAAAGACGACGCCGTTCGGGGGGCATCATTTTCCCATCTCCCATTCGATGTGTCGGCGTTCGATCAGGTCCTGTATTCCTCCGGTATTATTCCCGATACCTCGGTCTTTTCCCCTGGTGGCAGGGGAGTTGAAGTGCACCTCCGCTGTTGCCCCGCACTCGCAGGAGGCTTCCCCGTTATCCGCTTTAGTCGCTGGGTCTTCGCCGAGTTGGTCCTTTTTCTATTGTGGCATCATTTGCATACGACTGCAAGAACTGCTGGAAGAGGTACTGGCAAGAAGACGAGGTTTGTGTATTGAATTCTGATGAGTATTTTGATCTGTTTAATATATGATTGTGGATGGAGAGGTTTTACTCTTGCGCAGAGGAGCAACGTCCTACGCAAAGGCTTCTCTGTGACGATCAGATCTGGGTCTCAAATGTGGTATTAAATGTTTCTCTCGTGGATATACTGTTACTGGGGACAGTGGTCTCATCTTTCTGTAGTTAAAAGGGGCTTGCCAACAGCTGCAGATGGCTTTTGGGGAAGTATGTACATATATATATTTTTTAATGCTTTATTATTCTACTTTTGTTTGGTAGTGGAGATGAAGAGGACATGGTAAGTGGTAGGTGGGTGCAATAGCGTGGGTGAGGGGTACAGTAGCAGGGTGTAGGTGGAGAGGGCCAAGCATAGAGCGTGCATGGGGCACAATACATCAACACAGGAGGGTGACAGGTGGACCCAAATACAGCCAGGGATCCGGACTGTCTTCGTCCCGTCGAAAGAGACGGGTGCCCACTGTCACTGGCATTCTCTGAATACATAGGAGGGGCCAAGGCATATTCAGATTCAAGATGTATACACACACATAATGTCAGAGGACATCCACAGATAGGACTGAATATATACATAATATTCGACGTGTATAACAATACAAGAGATGGGCAAAGTTAATCAGATATAAGGCGTACAATGTACACAATGTATTGGCAGAGTGTATGATTCACGAAAGATTTGTAGTACATATGGACTCCCGTGGTGTAGCGGTTAACGTTCCTGACCGTGACGCATTCACGGGCCGCCCGCCCAGGGTCGAACCGAGCGCATAGGTTCGAATCCTGGTTGCGACAGTCGGTCCACAGTCAACCCAGCTGTTTATCCAGCCTTAGGGGTTGGTCGATAGAATGGGTACCTGGCTCAGGCTAGGATATATATATATATATATATATATATATATATATAGCGTTAATATAAGGTCCATGAATTATGTGATACAGGGTGACGTTCTTGGTTTCATGAGAGAGGATACAAGGCGCCCGTTACATGAGAGGGCTCTTAGGAGACTTTGGGTACAGGAAAGAGAATATCCTGAGGACCACTGGTGATCTGAGAGGTCTCGATGCCTCAGGCCCCGAGCCACGAAATCACTGATTTCAGGGCTCACGTCATCAGTGTGTCAGTTGCAGAGCCGACAGTAGAACGCCCCGCGCAATTACTTCTTCCACCCACCCCGGCGGTGTCTTTGTGTAAGAGAAGCCCACGTTCTTAAATATCCACTTTCGCGTCTAATGCCTAGGTATTCGGCGTGCCCGATGGTGTGAGACAGAGACGGAAGGGAAGCAGGTAGGTGATAAATTAAGATTTAAGCATTGCGATCATGATTATTATGTCGACATCCATCATTCTAATCACCATTGCCCTCCTCTCTTCCAGCCCGACGTCACGGATGCCTTCGTATATTTACGATTCTTCATGCGCTTTTAATGCGCCCTCGGAAAGCGATGTTAGTCAGAGCGATGCGCTTTACGGCGAGTAATTACTTACGCCAAAGGTTCATTAAAAAGATGGCCAACGTTAAGATAAATAAGTCTGGGTAATTAACCTTTCCTAATGGTGCCACTACTCTCACGACCCGGGCCCACCTTACTCCCATGGGCCCTTTTACTCTTCCTTATACCTCATACTTCCAGATGTGAGCATACCAAGTGTGTTAGGTACTTTATTATACCCTCCCTCATACTCCCAGATCTATGTTTGTATATCACATGTAATAGTATTTCCTGATACTCACATACTTCAGTATGATATTAGGTATATACAAGGTCAGGTGATAGATAGATTAGGGCGTTTGTTAGCGATAGATAAGGTTGTATTGTATAACAAGAAGTATTGCAAATGTACGTGACAATACAGCAAAACTGTATCCAGTTGTATGAATTTGCTGCAAGTTGTATGACATGTTTTTACGAGTCCGGGCCCACAAGTATGTGAGTCTCTGCCAGACTTAACGATACGTGAGACTTCCTCATGAGCGGAAGGGGTCCAGTCAAAGGTCAGGTCATCATACCCAAAGGGCTGTAACGGACTGCGCTGAAGACCAGTTCGTCTCGCTCAGGTATTTAAGAAATTACCGAGTTAATCACATGCATCTTTTGCAATGTGGTCTTGCGAAGGGAAGGCCTGCTCGGCTTGCAGTATCCAATGTCGATTTATTGGGATTTTTACCTCTTTTATTTACTGCCTCGTACCCAATCCGTAGCAGGGTTGGTCTGTAGGCTTTGTTGTAGGGTAAGGTGGGTCCCCTGTTGGTCACGAGTTCAGGTCAAGATGGTTGAAATCTGACCTGGTGGTTCACGAGGTCAGGTCCGATGGACGTAAGCCTGACCTGTTGCATCGCGAGCCCAGGTCATATGGTTGTAATCTGACCTGTTGGTCCTGAGTTCGGGTCATACGGTCGTCGTCTGACCTGTTGGTCCTGAGTTCGGGTCATAGGATCGTAGCCTGACCTGTTGCTTCATGGGCTCAGGTCAGATGGTAGGGTCACGGGAGGCGACGGTACACTGCACCTCTGTCTCTTTTGTTTAGGTGGGTTTCTAAGCCCGGCCCCTGTAATTTAACTCGTCCGTTACGCTCCTGTGTCCATATATGTGGAGACTGACCCCAGCCAGTAATATATACGTGTCTCTGCTCTGAATATATCGGGGGGCCATTAGCCCACCTTTGTAATAGACTCCTATATTACTGAACGGTACATATAAGAACATAAGAAGTGAGGACACTGCAAGAGGCCTATTGGCCTATGCTAGGCAGGTCCCGAGTCTGTCCACCCTAAAATCAATCGACTGAACCCATAAACACACACACACACACACACACACACACAGTTTTTTGTAATTACCACGAACTCTTCGTCCGTGTCTGTAACTTGCACGTGTGGGGAAGCATCTGGAAGCAACTGCCTTCTTGTCACAAACCACTAGGGATACTGATGGAGCAGTCGGCCACAAGACATAGCTACCGGAGGCACCAGTAATGGCACCTTGTTTCCTCACGCCACGGGAAGCCGTCAATGCTTCTTTGGAATACATCCTCGGACACGCCTCTTGGAAACCTTTCCAGTAATGATGTCCCTGGAAGATATCCTGGGAACAGACTGGATGCAGACGTCCCAAGATGTACCTGGAAGAGATCCTATGAACAGACTGGATGCAGACGTCCCAAGATTTACCTGGAAGAAATTCCATGAACAGACCTCATGCTGAAGTCCCAAGGTGTTTCTGGAAGAAATTCCAGGAACAGACTGGATACAGAGGTCCCAAGAACGCCTGTCACAAACAAGTATCCAGAACTATGAGCAGGTCCTAGAATCACATACTACCTCCGCATTTCCAGAACAAATCGCAGAAACGCTTTCCATATAGAAATAGTCCAAAGAATTGCCCCGCGTCCAAGTCTGGAAAACTTGACCAACAACACTTTTTTGGAACACATCTCACGAACTGGCCTTGCAAACACTTGTTGGAGGACGGTCCCTGAAACACCTAGACTGAATAGATAGACTGGAAAGAGTGTTTTATGCTACGGATTGCTTGAACTTCTGTCTTCAGATGGTAGTCAGCTGGTCCAGGTGCAGATGGGGCAGCCAGTGAGTCGCGGGCCGCATGGAGGAGGGTTGAAGGGCGCCCCTGAACTAGGACCCCTCCCCAGGACGGTCGCCAGAGGCGCCCTTGAAGAACTCCTTCCCAAAACGCTCCTCAAACCCACACGTCCCACAAGCAAACCCCAGGAAAAGGACCCTTCTAAAAGCTGAGCTCCTTCCAGCAGCAGGGAAACGTAGAAGACTTCCAGGCAGAGGGTTCTTTGGCGAGACTGAGAATACGCCACGGCCGGGCAATACGTGCCAAATGCAATCTTGTCAGTGGGACTTGCTGGTGAAATACCTCACACTCCCCGTCCTTAACTTCTTGTACATTTACATATATTCATCGCTAGAGTTATCAGATGAATATGCAAAATACACGCTGAAGGAGCAGCGAGAGAGAAAAGTTTAACTTTGAAGGAAATTGAGACTAAGTTGATAACTCACTTCTGAATAGATGGAATATGTAAGATTTTTTTTTTTCTTCTTCTGAGAATATCTGATCTGCCGTGGCTGGTATTCTGTTTTATGTTTATGTGTCTGAACCTGACTTCAGACTGCGCTATTACTTACCTGTGACACTGTCATTACTTACCTTATTATTCTCTTTTATTCTGTGAAGTAAGAGTTTAATGTATACTGTGTGGGCGGGTAGTGACAAGGTCTCTAGGGCGGTGACAAGTTCACCAAGGCAGTGACAAGTCCTCTCGGTTAGTGACAGGTTCTCTAGGACAGTGACAAGTTCTCTAGGGCAACAGCTAGTTAGCCCGGTTTGGCTGTAAACAGACCTGGCAGTGAACAAGTCGCTCTGTCCTGTCTCCGTATGTACTCAGGACTGGGGAACGAACCAGTGTCCCCCAAGTTGGTCAGAGCGACCCAGAGCTCACCTCTGTATAAACTAAGTCATGCATGGCGAAGACCACTGTTCCTGACCTGGTTTATGCCAGCTTGCTGGGGGTGCTACTCATACCTGGAACTGCCCCTTTAACTACCTTCCAGTAGTTACTGAGGACAGGTAGTTAGCGGGGTTGGAGTTGGTGGAGTGAAGTAGCCTTTCGTGGTGGTATTTATCCATGACCTAAGAATTTTCGACGTAATTTTGGTAGTTCGTAGAGATCGTAGGTACCTAAACCTGTTTGGGGATATTTGGAGATGCAATACCAGTGTTACCTGGTGTTACTACGGACCGAAGATGCAACATGAGTGTTGCTTAGTCTTTCACGCTGTCATAGACATTTTAGGATGTGTGTAACCCGGTGCCAATTTATACATCACCGTGAACGTGTGGGTATACAGACACTCGGTAGGTAATTACTTATGGAAAAAAGTGCAGAAGTTAGATTGGTAGTGAGTAGAGGCGCGCTCGGGAAAGCTCCGCTCCTGAGGGTTAATTTGCAAAGGCACTTGACGCGTATGTATGCGACAGTCCATGTCCCTTCGACTTCAGGAGGTTATTAAACAGGCATTTAGCATTTCCGAGCCTTGGAGTCTGTGCCAGTCTGTGCCAGTCGGTTATGATTAATCCCTGTGACGGTGACGGTACGGTTCGTGAACTCGATGGTACGGCGAGGACGGCGGTACGATCCTTGAGCAAGGCGTTACGCCCTTTGGCTTTGACAACGTGGCCTTTTCCCCCAGAGGATCAGGTAGCCAGAGGGCGGACCGCGATACGCAAAGGGCGGTCGAGTTCAAGGGCCTCATGCCGTCTCTGCGTGCGCAAGGGCCCGTCCTGCCTTCGCTCTCAAGGGGCCGCACCGTCACCCTTGCCCCTCGGGGTTGAGCATTCAGCGCCCCTGGTGGCGCAGCGGCACGCCACGGAACCATTAGTATTCCCGAGTGGCAAATGCTTTATAAGCAATTAACTCTTACGTTTCCGGAGACATGGCTCCGACTGCCGCCGCCGCCACCGCTCCAGTTAATTAGCTGCTGTGGGCGTGTAAGGAGGCGAGGTGCCGTCACCGGCCGTATATTAATGTCGCCAGCGGATTCCGCACCCTTATGGGGAGGTAGATGGGGAGGGAACTGCTTCCAGTTATCGCGGGGTGAAGCCTTCTGGAGGAGGGCGGCGGAGCGACCCCTTTCAGGAGGACCGGACGACCCTTGAGCACGACTGTATACGACCCTTGAGCACGACGGTATACGACCCTTGAGCACGACTTTATACGACCTTGAGCACGACGGTATACGACCCTTGAGCACGACGGTACGACCCCCGGGTATGATGGTTTAATTCATGACGTAGGGTCAGGTCTTACGTTATTCTTGGGGGTGTGCCACGTACAGTACTTCCGGGTTACCCTTAAAGGGTCAAGGGTGATGCTAAGGGCCGTGCCGTCTTCCTAAGGAGGTTAAGGGACTCACCTTATACTTGGGCGGTCCAGATCTTCGCTACACTTAAATGTTAAGTGCGGGAAATGTACTTACTTTAGACCTGGGGTGATTTGTCACTGTTTTTACCCACACTTTACTTATCTCATTATCTGTATCTTCCCTACTGCCATCCGTTAGGTGGGTGTGCAGGTTTTGTAATCCATTACGCTATTTGCTTTATTTTTTTATGTTAGCTGAGACGGCACGGGCAGCTGAAGCCTTAATCAAGGCCATCCCATTAACGCTATATATATATATATA
>JAYMFT010205880.1:0-11594 GCA_038088735.1 Panulirus argus | reverse complement strand
GAGCCTTCAAGGAGGATGAGCACTCCCTGCCTGGCTCCTTCTTCTGTTTCCCTTTTTAGAAATTGAAAATACAAGAACGGGAGGATTTCCAGCCCCCCCACTCCTGCCCGTTTTAGTCACGTTCTACGACACGCAGGGAATACAGGGGAAGTATTCTTCCACCCCTATCCCCATGTACATATAAATATTTGTACATGTATGTGTGTATATGTAAATGGATGTCTCTTTCTTTTTCTGTTTCCTGGTGCTACTTCGCTAACGCGGGAAGCAGCGATCAAGTATAATAATGATAATAATAATGATAATTATAATAATAGTAATGATAATAATAATAATAAAAATAATAATAGTAATAATAATAATGATAATAATAATAACAATAATGATAATGATGATAATAATGATAACCAAATTTGAGGTGGAAGGATGGAGCGAAATGATTTTGAGCAATCGGGGCCTGAACATGTAGGAGGGTGAAAGGCATGCATGGAAGAGAGTGAATTGGAATGATGTGGTGTACTGGGGTCTGTGTGCCATCAGTGGACTGAACCTGGGCATGTGAAACCTCTGGGATAAACCATGGAAAGGTCTGGAGGGGCCTGGATGTGGATAGAGAGCTGTGGTTTAGGTGCATTACACATGACAGCCCATGTATGGAGGTGAGCAGATGTGGCCTTTCTTCATCTGTTTCCTGGTGCTGGCTCACTGATGCTGTTTCCTTCTGGGTTGCGGTGATGCTGGGAATGGATGGGGCAAGCAAGTATGTATATGTATGTACATGTTTATATATGTATGTATGTGTATGTACATATACGTATATATATGTGTGGATGGGTCTTTCTTCGTCTGTTTCCTGGCACTACCTCACTAATACAGGAAATGGCAATCAAGTATGATAAATAAATAGATATATATGTTATTGGTGCTCATGTATCTGGCCATGAAAAGAGAGATCGTGGGAGCAGCTGAATTAGCATGTCAAAGCTTTGACATACAAGACCAGGTATTTGTAATGGGTGATTTATATGCGAAGGTGAGTAATGTGACAGTTGAGGATATGATTTGGGCACATGGGACATTTAGTGTTATGAATATGAATAGTAGACAACTTATGAAGTTGGGTGCTAAAAAAGATAGAGGTGATTGGGAATACCTGGTTTAAAGATAGGGATGTACACACGTATACAAAGTTGAGTAGAAGAAATGGTCAGTGGGCATTATTAGATTACGTATTGATAGAAAGTGAGAGGGGCAGCTGGTGGGATGTCTGATCACTGTCTTGTGAAGATGAAGGTGAAGATTTGTCGAAGTTTTCAAAAAAGAAGAGAAAATGTTAAGGAGAAGAGAGTGGTGAGAGTAAGTGAGCTTGGAAAAGAGACTTGTGCAAAGAAATACCAGGAGAGACTGAATATAGAATGGTAAAAGATGAGAGTAAATGGAGCATGGGGAGTGCGTTAGGAATGGGAGGTATTCAGGAAAGCAGTGCTTGCAAGTGCAAGAGATGCATGTGACATTCAAAAGGTGGGAGGCGGGCAGATTAGAAAGGGTAATGAGTGGTGGAATGAAGAAGTACAGTTGCTAACAAAAGAGGAAGGAGAGGCGTTTAGGCTGTACTTAAAGTGAAGGAGTGCAAATGAGTGGCTGGTGTATAAGAGACAGTGGCAGGAGGTCAAGAGGAATGTGCAGGGGTTGAAAAAGAGGGTGAATGAGAGTTAGGAAGCAAGAATAAGAGATGTCTTGGAAGGAGGTAAATAATGTGTGAAAAACAAGAGAACAAATGGGAACATCAGTGAAGGGGGTAAGAGGGAAAGTGATAACAGGTAGCGATGAAGCGAGAAGATAAAGTGAGTGTTTTGAAGGACAGTTAAATGTGTTTGATGCTAGAGTGGTAGATGTAGGATGTTTGGTTCAGAGTGGTATGCAAAGTGATGGAGTCATGGAGAGTGGTTTGGTGAAGAGAAGAGAGGTGGTGAAAGCCTTGCAGAAGACGATATATAACAAGGCAGCTGGAGTGGATGGTACTGCTGTTGAATTTATAAAGAAAGAGAGAGACTGCATTCTTGATTGGTTAGTAAGGATTTTCAGTGTATGTCTGGATCATGGTGAGGTGCCTGAGGGGTGGAGGAATGCATGTATGTTGCCATCATGTAAAGGCAATGGGGATAAAGGTGTGTTCAAACTACAGATATATAAGCTTGTTGAATATACCTGGCAAGTTGTAGCAGAGGGTATTGATTGAGAGGGTGAAGGCATGTACAGAGCGTTAGATTGGGGAGGAGCAGTGTGGTTTCAGAAGTGGTAGAGGGTGTGTGGATCAAGTGTTTGCTTTAAAGAATGTGTGTGAGAAATACTTAGAAAGACAGATGGATTTGATGTGGCATTTATGGGTCTCTAGAAAGCATATGATAGGGTCGGTAGAGATACATTGTGGAAGTTCTGAAAAGTATATGGTGATGGAGGAAAGCTGCAAGAAGCAGTGAGAAACTTTTATCAAGGGTGTCATGCTTGTGTAAGAGGAGGAAGAGAGGAGAGTGAATGGTTCCAATTGAAGGTTGGTCTGTTTGTTCAGTTTGTCTATGGATGGGATAGTGAGGGAGGTAAATGTGAGATTCTTGGAGAGAGGTATGAGTATGCAGTCTGTGAGGGATAAGAGAGCTTGGAAACTGAGTGAATTGTTGTTTGCCGATGATACAGCACTGGTGGCTGATTCGAGTGAAAAACTGCAGTTATTGACTGAGTTTGGATGAGTGTGTGAAAGGAGAAAGTTGAGAGTGATTATGTGTAGAAGCAATATTATTAGGTTTAGCAGGGTTGAGGGACAGATTAGTTTGGATGTGAGTTTTGATGGAGAAAAATTGGAGGAAGTGAAGTGCTTTAGGTATCTGGGAGTGGACATAGAAGCAAATGGAACCATGGAAGCAGAAGTGAGTTGTAGGGTGGGGAAGGGGGCTAAGGTTCTGGGAGTGCTAAGGAACGTGTGGAAAGGGTGAACGTTATCTGAGAGGGCAAAAATGGGTATGTTGGAAGGACTAGTAGTCCCAACATTATGTTACTGATGCAAGGCATGGGTTATAGATAAGACAATGCAGAGGAGGGTAGTTCTGTTGGAAGTTAAATGTTTGAGAAAAATTTGTGATGAGAGGGCGTTTGATTGATGGGGTAGACGTGCTGTCATTGGACTGAACCAGAGTACATCAAGCATCTGGGGTAAACCATGGAAAGTTCTGTGTGGTTCAGTTAAGGATAGCAAGCTGTGGTTTTGTTATATTACACATGACAGCTAGAAAATGGATGTGAGTGGATGCAGACATTCTTCATCTGTTCCTGGCACTCCCTTGCTAATGCAGGAAATGGTGATCAGGTATGAAAAATAGATATTCATTTATTCATTGTACTTGATCGCTGTTTCCCGTGTCAGCGAGGTAGGAACAGGAAACAGACAATGAAAGACCCATCCCCCCACATACACACATATCTACATACATGCACTTATATGCACAGTACGTTCATATACATACCAACATATACATATATACGTACATATACATACACATGCATATACACATATACACATGTACATATTCACACTTGCTCGCCCCCATCCAATCCTGATGCCACCCCATCCCACAGGAAATAGCATCGCCACCCCCTGCGCCGGCGAGGTAGTTCCAGGAGACAGACGGAACGGCCACATTCGCTCACACTCAGTCTCTAGCTGTCATGTGTAATGCACTGAAACCATAAATATCTTTACTAGTACTGCAGTGCTCTACAGCAGGAGAGAAAGAGCCAGTAAAACAATCATTAAAAGTTTTTTGAGTGACTTGAGCCTTAAGATTACACTTCCTCAATAATTTTCTTTACATGGCGTGAATACCACTATGCTGTCTTAGTATTAGCAATGGCAGCCTCCCTACTTATGCGGATGTTATGGAAACCATGATAGTTTTTGAAACCTCTCAAATCAACACTCCTTAAGTTATTATACAACATTTATGCCTTATCCTGGTTAATCAGTGTAGTCATGAGCATTTTCCTCCAATTCTGGTCCATAGGGCAATTGCTATGGAGGTTTTCCATTCAGTATCATGTTGCTCCTCTTTTTAGACATTAGCATAACACTTATTTGAGTGCCAGACAAAGGACAAGATCTCTAACACTCTTTTCAGACATTCTGAAATATGTACACTTGCTTTGGATGCAGTAAATAATGAGGTAACTGAGTACCTAAAATGTGGTGTACCTCTGGCAATCTTGTTATATAAGTAATCTGCTTGTGGGTGGGATACTAATTATTTTGTCAGCTGGAAGAATATGAATCAAATAGAGTTCAGCTGTACTATCATCAAAATATGCATGATTGGTACCAAATACCTTAAAATATCCTACCATTTTTTTTTATCAAACGAAAACTGCATTTCATTCATTAAAATATAAAGGTATATTTCTTCCAAATCTGTCACCAGCCAATAGGTAAGCTACTTCTTGAGTGTCTCACATCAAAACACACAAGTTGGTGTATAGTTGTATAAATATTTATGAAAACAGTAACCTTAAAACACACCTTTATTTGTCCAAGGTTTTGCTGTGCAAATGTATCCACTTGCCAGCCACTCAACTCCTCCACCACTACATGGTACAAGCCACATGGTAATTTCTTTTTTCTTTCCCTCCACATTTACTGAAATTTGTTTCATATTACTAATAGTGTGCAAGAGCTCTTGAACATGATGGTTTGTTATCAGAGAGTAGATGGATTATATGTTTGCTTCCCCGCCATTAGCATGGAGTGAAGTTTGTGCTTGCCTTCAAATGATGCTGGCAATATTAAAGGTTGCCTTATTCTTTATTCATATTTTTTAGTTATTACATGCATTATGTTTTTAAAGTTCTTTTGCCGAAACTAAGACCTGATTTTCTGATGTACTGTAGCAGCCCTCAGGGAGTGCAGACATGCCTCAATTTTATTTAATTTATTCATTTATAATCCATTAATCTATCTTTTAATCTATCTTATTCACTAGTAATTACCCCAGGACCCCTTTCTAACAGGGTTCAAACTATACACCAGGGTTTCTTGCAGCTAAGGCTGTGCTACATTCAGTAACTGGGTTAGAGAAAATCCTTTGAAGCATTAAGTTCTTCAATACAACTTGTTTCAACTTGTTTCATCAAAGGACAATATTACTTCAACAAAGGTGATTTTTCACTTGGTGTAAATTTACACAAGTGGAAGTCCAGTAACACCTGTCTCCATATGTATTACAATAAGTCAGTTGTTTGATTTTTGATTTTTTTCCCCCCAGGATGTCAAAAGAATGATTTTGACTGTAGGAGGTAGTTGTTTTGTTTGTGAAAGAGTGAATGTTTCCTTTTACATCTTCATACACAAAGCAACTCCACCAAAATCATCTTCATTCTTCTGGCATCCTCATATGAAAACCCTTTAGCACTAAACAATTCAATAACTGCCTCTATTGATCAATTATGCTGTCTGACTCTTCTCCTTTTACCTTCATCTATACAACAGTACATCTTTACTAAACTTCACTCAGGAAATCTTTCTCATCTTCAATACTTCATGAGCTATCCTTCTTAACTGCTGTACCCTAGAAACCTAATTTTTCACATCCATACATCAGAGAAGGTCGAACACATCATAACACAAGCTTCTTCCATACTCAACAATTAAATTCTTCCCAATTACTAAATCAAATACAGGTGAGAAGCATGTCATTCACAGCTGTACTGATTATAGACTTTACTTCATTTTACCTTGGATATATCTAATGTTGGTTTTAGAGGGTTTTTAACCCCAACAGCTCAGCCTATGACCCTAAGTTGTCATACTTCTCCTCTACAAAGATAGGCTGTTAGAGGCTGTTTCCCATAAACCTATGTAACGACCATATCTTGGCTGGTCTAGTGCATTTAGTATATACTTCTGTTTTTACGTTAGCTGAGATAGCACGGGCAAGGGAATGCCCTATTCCAAGCCATCTCATTAATGCTATATGTATATATATGTATATGTGTACATATGTGTGTGTGTATACACATATATATATGTGAAACATCCAGGGTAAACCATGGAAAGGTCTGTGGGACCTGGATGTGGATAGGATAAGGAGCTGTGGTTTTGGTGCATTACACATGGCAGCTAGAGACTGAGTGTGAGCGGATGTGGCCTTTTTTCGTCTGTCTCCTGGCGCTACCCTGCTGATGTAGGGGGTTACAGAAACTTTTGTCATGCTTGATTCATCCACAGTTGCAGTAGTTCATTCAAATCTAATGATCCCATTGTTAAGTCTGAGTAACCTAGCAGCTTTTTTTTCTCTATCTCTTTGGAAAGAAGAGAAGATTAAATTTTTGATATAATCATTTCCATGTAAGGAAAGTCCAGTGTCTACATGTAAATCAGAAATGGGACACCTGTGATACATCAAATTACTCACCTTAGAGCCACACAGACAATACAGGTGCAGGGTCACCATCCATGGATGGTAAAGTAACAGGGTGTGGATAGACATTGAGAGTAATATACAGAGCAACATGATGGTCCATCAAATTACAGTTTGAAATACAGGTTTCCATAAACAGAGCATGAAAAAAAAACTCAGTTACAGCATAAACTTTACAATGTTTTTAGTGAGCTGTGTCAACTGATCATTAGTTACAAGTAATCATCAAATGCAATGGCAATAACAGTAAGACCATTTACTTTCTCATAATATCACGAGTACATAGTCAAAGTTTTATTTATACGCTCTTTCTTTGGAAAAGACAGCCAAAAATTTTCCAAGAGGAATTTGGATCACCTTCAAGAGTCTCCAACTTTTCTAATAATAACAGCAGTTAGAACATCAAGGTATTTTCTCCAGCATATGCAATGTATCAATGGCCAATTAGCAGCAAGGAACTGGTCAGCTTGTCTCCTGAATGTGCTTTTCTGTTTTGTGGGGCTAGGTAAATTCTATCAATGCCTCTTGGCTTTAACTGGTATGAAACTTCCGGGAAGCTTCTGTTGTAATAACACTAATAATCAACTGCAAAATCATCATATAATTCACTGGCATCTTCATCACTAGTGGACACCTGCCATTCATAAAATTTGAGGTTCTCAACTGATGACTGCTTTCCTGAAACTTTAGGGTTTATGGCAGGACTACGGGCATACAGACGAAAAGCAGAAAAAAAATGGCAAATGACCTTAACCAACACCTTGGGCCCAGCCTGGGCTGTGGGGCTAGGAGATCCCCAAGGACTTCGCCAAGTAATCGTTAGCATATGTGCTCAAAGATATCTGTAAACAAATGTGTGTCTGACAATGTTAGTACAGCAAATGTGTTCTATCAGCAATAGCATTAGCACCTCTCCAGCAAAAAACAAATCTAAAGTTAAATTATAAGGAGAAGCAAACAATATCTAAATGTCTGCATTAAAAGAGGATGAGTGGGCACTAGTATTATGTGTGTACCTGCTGGAGGGAGCAGGAAGATTTACTGGAGGTTCTAAAGCACTGCCATATCTGGTTTTGGAGTATTATACATGACAGTTAGAGTGGATTTGAGCAATTGGGGCCATTTCTTAATCTATTCCTGGTGTTATCTCGCTAATGCAGGATATGATAAACATGTATGAAAAAGATTTCTTTTTCAGGTTCCCCTATCATTTACAAGGTGGACAATAGCTTTGTTTATTCTCTCATTTTCAAACTACATTAATGTATAAGATGATTAACCTGAATGAGATTTAATTTCTTGGAAGTTCCAGACATGATTTATGAAAACAATACGTGATGCATGTATGCATGCCAACTTATATCCTTGACTTTATCTTAGAGAAAAACAAATTATCATCTAAAATAGGTGTGAGCAAGGCTTAACCTCAAACTCTGCAGCTGAGTGTTTTAATCAGTTACATATCAATCATTTACATCACATACTCCAATTCATTAAGTATTCAGGCATCTATAACCAATGGTTTTTAATCTCCTTTTGCATATTCCATCAAACTGAGTACAGATCCCGGATTCTTAATAAATTTTTTGAAGAAGCACAGAACATCAACTATATGTCAACTTGTGTATTTAAACAATAGAAGTGTGAGAATGTTACGGAAGACAGCAGAGATCAATTCCATCCAGTGTAATTGGAAGTGAGTTAAAGAAAACAGATGGAGTACTTCAAGACATTATCATACACGGTTCCTATATAAACAAAGGAGCTGCTATGAAAGAGAATGTAGTATATAATGTGCCAACTGATGCCTCTAAAAACAAAACAGCTGTGAGAACAATACAAAGTAGCTGTGGTGAACGATCTTTCCTTAGCCTGCAACTACATTCCTTCCCCATCTAGTGGTCATTACAGTTCATGCATTGCTTCTCCCATCTTCATGCATACATTCATACCCAACTCTGCTCGGGTTATCTAAAAAAAGAAGGGGCCATTCTCTTTCCATTCTACTACCAATAATTCTGTCTCTAAGTCCGTGAGCTGGATCATGTGCAAACAGCCATCCCTCATACAAGCAAGTTGGAAAATAGTAAATTTTCACTAGATATAAACTTGTCAACTTATATTTCATATATCTAAGTGCTAACAAAGAGATGAGGCAGAAATAATCACTAATGAAGAACTGGTAATCACACAAGAGAAACACTAACCAACTACCTGCACTATCAAAGTGAAAAGGTATGTCACAAAAATGAGAAATGCCTTAAGAACTGGTAACCTGTATACTTCAGGTAAAGTCTGTACGAAAAAAAAAATGTATGAAATAAAAAACAACCATTTCCTAGGAGTCTGGGGTTAGAAAATGTTTATCAGACCACTGAGTAAGACTGGAGCTAAAAGTTACTAAATAAAAGAAATAGAACCCACATGAGACGAGTATTTTCAATAAACTTTTAGGTCTCTAATGGCAACAAAGGTAGCAAATACAACCACCCTCTTCCAAATGTAGAAAACAGCATCAGTGATGCACAGTTTATTTTTAGAATGTGCCAAACTTAACTAATATCAAAATTAGACTACATATTAAAGCTGAAAGATAAATCATCTGATCTTTCCTTACAAATATTACAACTGCAAGCTTGAATAAAAATTGTACAACAAAAGCTGCCCTCAAGATAAACATAATAACAGTTTAAATGCAAAATACTTTCCTACATGAAAAATGCAGTATGTATGGATTCCATGGTGAATAACCACTTTTAATAAATAACTTAATAAAAATACTAATAAAATACAAACAGCAAAAAGATGATAAATGAGTAAAATGATGTATATACACATTTCTGCTATCTTTATTATACATCATAACGCATAATATCTCAATGCTTTCAGCCAAGAATGATCAGTAAACTACAGAAATATGCAATCATACACATTTTTCATTTCTGGTACAGATAAACAACAATAAATATATCAGAAGATACTATGTGTGAATTCATTCAATATTCTTTAATAAATGATGACATTCTTTTATTTCTGTTTCATTACAGCACTAATACACATAAGAAAGTGCATAGCTGAACTTAAAAATGTTCCCTATTGTAAAAGAACAGAGACAAATGACTTCCATCTACTGAGTGTCACTGTTACAGTAATTCTGTACATGGATCACCTGAAGAATGTTGGAGGGCAAAAAGGAACATGATTTCATGTAGATTCATCCACAAAGTCAGCGTATAGGCTTCCCAACAATTTTTGGTTCGGAAGGGAATATAATCCCATTAATAATATTTTCAATAAAATTAAGCTACCACATTTCAAAACAGTATCACTTACAAGAGATGTAAAGTGATAACATGATAAGTG
This sequence comes from Panulirus argus, assembly GCA_038088735.1. Classification (NCBI taxonomy): domain Eukaryota; kingdom Metazoa; phylum Arthropoda; class Malacostraca; order Decapoda; family Palinuridae; genus Panulirus; species Panulirus argus. The sequence continues at coordinate 1,770 of JAYMFT010205880.1, read as the reverse complement.
GAAGCTCCATATAACTAGTCCCTTCCTCTGAATAGCAGAACTGTCCTTATGCATTCTGATGTTTCATTTAATAATGTCTCTTCTGACACTCCTACACTTTCAATTTACAGTATAACACTGTGACAAGTAACTGCTGCTGTCAGATGAACTCTACTAGCAATCCTCATTTGCATGGTGACTTTCCCATATTCTTTACACACAAGTGAAAGCCCCAAGGTGCACTGTAGCTGTCTTACAATTATTCCATCGATGAGAAATCCCTCCTGATTCAGCAACATCTTCAAATAACTACCATGGCCCTGTGTATGGTCCATCATTCCCACCTCTAGATGTTGAAGCCTGAGGTCTTGAATGACACCTCTTGATAGCAGGATGTCTCTGGCCACTTTTCTTCCTGGCCTCCCTATTAAGAACAGCTGAATAACTCTGGCTTTACAAAAAGAACCTTCATTCTGTTCCATATTCCAACAACACATATATAATTTTTCCTTCATTACAAACATATGATACATACAACTTGATAGCTATGTCTACAGAGATCATACACCTAGTTATTTCATTCCTAACATCTGTAACTAGTGGTGATAAAAAACCCATCAAGTTCTATGATTACATACTTTAATTATTTCTACATCTTCATATTTCCATAACAATGGCCTGTTTTTAATGGAAGGACTTACTACTATGGTTACCATTATGTACTTGTGCTGTTTAAATATGTTTGTTAGTCATTGTGGAGAAACTCAGTAACACTTTTTTTCCCCGCTTAGTCATTGTGGAGAAACTCAGTAACACTTTTTTTCCCGCTTACCTTTCCCGCCTTAGCGAGGTAGTGTCAGGAACAGGCAACTGAGAACTTGTGCAAAAAAAACTTGCTTGGCACCTTCCTTTCTTCCTACTTTTAGAAAGTAATAATATAGAAGGGGAGGATTTCCTGCCCATCTCAGTAACCTTCTACATAAATACTACTAGCATAATTATGTAGGTATCCTAAGCAGTAAATGAGCTAACTCCTGCTGACTTTGAAATAATGCCATAGGAGAGAGGAATGGTCTTTTCTCTCTGTGACTGCTTATTTCCTTGGCAAATTCACACTACAATAAGCTATGGAAATTCACAATCCTCAAACTTTCCTGAATCCTTCAACAATAGTAATTTTCAACTTCCTGATTTTTAGTACTTACTACCACAGACCAAGGCAACTGAATTCTTTTCACTAATTCTTTAGTGCAAAAACATGGTGCACTCTTCATTGAAACATACTTAACCCATTTTGCAGGATTCTATGACATATGCTTCGGGCATTGCTGTTGGGTTTTTAAAACTTACATGCACAGAGACTGCTGATAAGCATACTGTTTACAGAAGTATGTGAATCCACCAACCACTCTAAGAGGAAAGGTGCATGTCAAATCGACCAATTTGATGGAAGCAACTAACAGTAAATAAAATATCTAGGTACACACACAGGCAAAACTATGCGAATAATTAGACTGGATTTTCATCACTTTCTTGAATTTCAGATTTATCACTATCAAGGTTTAAATAGCAAGGACACTGTCTAACTAAAACAGTAAGTTAAAATTTTTTTGGCTAACGATCTGAATGCTGTCAAGGCACCAAATGGCATTTAAAGAAAAGACAGCTGGTTACACTATAAGATCCGTCATATGAAAACCTGACAACATAGTCTAAAATATATATATATATATATATATATATATATATATATATATATATATATATATATATTTTCTGTGGGGGGGGGTG
>JAYMFT010205869.1:0-11594 GCA_038088735.1 Panulirus argus | reverse complement strand
GAAACAGCGATCAAGTATAATAAATAAATAAATAAATATATATATATATATATATATATATATATATATATATATATTCTTTTTTTTTTAAGAAAGGTAAAACAACTGAATGCAAGCCTTAAATAAAATTGCCACCTTCTACCCATCTTAGAATGGATATCATATGAGGACTACTGGTTTTAATTTTTTCCCCACCTTAGTGAAGAAGCACCAGAAACTTCCACTCTCTAGCAGTCATGCATAATGAACCAAAACTAGAGCCCACCATCCAAAGATAAGCCCTGAAGATTATCCTGTTTATTTCCTCAGACCATTTCATGTGCCCTGCTTCAGGCCACTGATGCTTCATTCCCATGATCCACATCAATCCAATTCATTTAACTCCATGTATGCCTCCCATCCTCTTAAATGTTCAGGTCATAATATCACAAAATGCTCTTTCACTCCATCCTTCCATCTCCTTGGTCTTCCTCTTCCACTTGCTTCCTCCACTTCTGGCACATAAATCCTCTGAGCCAGACCCTCATTGCTCATCCTCTACATATGTGTGAACCACTTCAGCAAATCCCCTTCATCTCTCTCAAACAAACTGCACTTATTACCACACCTTGCTCTTACACTCACTTTTTACACAGTCAACCTACATCACACACCACAGATTGTCCCCAGGCATTTCATTTCCAACATGTTCAAAATTTTCCTTTCTTGTGCATCCAGGGCCCAAGACTCAAATCCATAAAACACCGTTGGAGTCACCTTCAAACACACCTATCTATGCCGCAATATACACTGAACTCTCCTTGCACACTTATGTACATATATGCAGGATATAAACCTTCTCTCCCACCCTGTGACTTATTTCAGCCCCTATGGTTCCATCTGCTACCATGTCCACTCCCATATACCAAGAGAACTTCACCTCCTCTAAGTTCTCCCCATGCAAAATAACAAACCATCCTGTCTTGACACCATCCTACACTTCACTGCATTCCTTTTGTTCACACCACCACCTCTTAACTTACTCATTTCACAAATATTCCTACACTAACACCATCCTCACATTACAAGGATACTGTCACCCTTAATCCATTTTTTAACCATATTTTCATCCAAGAACCAAACTTATAAATTAGAACTCAGATGTTCAACATTAACTATGAAACTGAACACACATACAAACTAAAACAAATTCACATGAAAATTGGATCATATGCACATTTCTTGTGTTCTGCTTCTATGACAATTGCTGCTTTCCAGTTATCTTTTCACATTTATGTCCTTTTCTAGCCACCTCATCATATCAAAATAATGGTCACTTGTTCAGCATTCACAATGAAACAGAAAACAGAAACAAAATAATTGTATTCACATGTGAACTAAATGGTGTTAAGGGACTTTGCCTGCTCGAGGTTATACTACATATGAAAAATCTCCTTCAGTAAGGCTATATAACTGTCAGATGAGGAGAGTACAGTCTCATCAAAGAACTTCTCACTTCAAGAGAGTCTATCCTGTCCCTGCTACTGAGTGTAGTGCAGCACTGGCAATGCAGGAGCCCCTAGAAAAAGGATCCAGAGTAACATCAGGACCCTTTCAGAAAGAGGTCCATCGATAATAGCAAATAGTATCACTTTCTTTTGTGTGTGTGTGTTCAAATGTAATATAATCTAATTTCTTTACTTCAAACAATTTCCTTTGTTGCTTCTTAAGCACTTCTTTCTTCATCAGCTCTTGGTTTACTTCACTGTAGGGAGTACAGGTCAAATGAATCATCAAAAATGTCAAAAGCTCTGGAACTCTTTACCCTCTCATGTCTTTCCTAATAACTATGACGTGGCATATTTCAAAAGACAGGACTTTCACTTCATCCAAAATTCATAAATACTTTCCCCTGTCTTTTCTTTTTCCTTTCATTGACCTCTCTATATTTCAATTCAGGCTCAGCTTTCATGTGGACCTTTGTCCATGACTGGAGCCTCTAACGTAAAAGAAAAAAGTTAATTAAAAAAATACATGCCAACTGCATGCCAATTTATAATTCAATTAAAAAGTGAAATAGGCAACTCTTTGTCACAAACTGAACTCTTACTCGTTTCCTTTCCCTCTTTTGGCTCTCAATTAAATTCTGACCTACATATAGTTAAGCAAACTAATAAGCATAAAAAACTGGAAAACTCTAGAAAAACTTGTACTTTCTTCATTAGACTTTTCATCTCATCTCTCTCAGTCTGTCTGGGCTTCTACAGTTATAAATTTTTACATATAACATGGATACATATATAAGCCTAAACTTTTCAAGCAACTTTCTCCATGATTGCACGAACATTAACAGATAAAAAGGAAAAAGTTAAATTCCTTCCTTATTCAGTTTACAAGAAGTGCTTTGTTGAAACCATGGAATAGAGTGTGAGGCATGATAATGGATGGCAGGCTCTAGGTTCAGTGCATTACAAATTACAGCAGGATATTGGATGTGAACAAATAAAGATGCATCCATCTGTTCCAAAACACAAGTTATTTGTCAAAGCTCAATTCCACATACAGACAGGATGATGATTTTGCTAATAAATAGTCATGCACCGAGTGAGCTAAAACAGCAGAAAATCAAATTCTAGGCTTGTATCTAAACAGAAATGTCTGGCATTTCCATTTCTTCCCTCACTTCCATGGTTCTGCAAAATATGTTCATATAAAACCCATAAGCCCCATATCATAGTTGTCTCATATTCAGATTCTATAAATAACTACCTTCCACAGACTCGAAACTGTACTGTATTGTACTTACATTTTCATGGTCCATGTGTTTTAACATGCGAAGCTCCCGATACGTTCTCTTCGCATGGATGTGTGTTTGGAAGGGACGAGCCAGTTTCTTTATAGCTACCTTGGTGTTTGTTTTGGAGTCTAAAGCTGAACTGAAAGAAATTAAAAAAGAAGGATTATTTTCAACCTTAATGGGATGAGCATAGAAAATGAATAATCTAAAAATATGGTTTTTGAGGGCTGAAAAACCTTTTCTCTCTGAGGCAGTGTCCTGTTAGCAGAGGAGACATTCTATTGGATATCTTGAGGATAATCAAGGTTAGGATTGTCCAATCCTCATAAGCTATTTCCAGTGAGGAAGCACAGCCATGACAGTGGAATCTCCTTCGCTTTCAGCTTGCCCCTGGGCAATCGGAGACCACCACTGGGTTGATGACCCTCTTGGTTCCAGCCATTACCAGCTCACATAACATACAGGTTGTAGACATCAACTCAAAATGAGTCACAATTGTTACATAAATTGGTTTTTGAAGAAAAGAGAAGGCAGTGCAAATTTTGAGACCTACATTTCTCTCTCTTGCAGTTTGTTCTGTGGTCATAAAAGCATACACACATGAAGGAGCAGGGTTTAGAAAAATATTCCAGATAAGAGGACAGAGGCATGCTGGAATCTATTTTTCCTGAAGGAAGTATCTCTGAAGCCACATCAGGTAGAGCCATAACATCAAAAGTAATTTAGTAATTGACAATAGTGTTTTGAAGACTGCCAAAAGCTCCTTTTCCCAATTCCTTTCAAGAAAGGTTCTTCAGGAATGCTAAGGTAGAGGCAAGCTTCCACACAAAATTTATTCATACAAAACCAGGTAAGCCAATACAATGACTTTCTTATTCCATGTTGATATATTTCTCACCAAAAGGGGTTTCAAGGTTTCAGGGTGCAAAAATAAAAGGTCCCCTCAATAAACACTGGTGAAGTCCAATATGTCTATTAGAGATTAAGTGGGCATTACTCTCCTGCCAGTGCCAAACGCTGTGAGAAAAAGTTGAGGAACTAAACAGCCAAAAAACTAATGTAGTAAGTAGCACTTTTGAAGGCTCCTACTTGGGCTTTGGTGGCACTATGGTCTGCTCTGAAAGAAACACTGAATAAATCCATTGCAAATAGGGCAAGTCAGATTAATACTATAACCCAAAGACAGGTTCTTGAAGGGTACCAGCCTTATTTTGTTTATGAAGAAGTCTACAGAAGACTCTAAATATAAGGCTTACAGGAAGGACTGATATGCTTTCAAGACAGACTGGGACTATCTTTGTGTGGAGGGAAGAATGTTCAATTAAAGGTAATGTCAAATATTTTCTTTATTTTCTTTTTGTTGTAGTTTGAAAAAAAAATTCATATGCACATTACCAGAAATCAGGACTATAACCTGAAGTCTTGCAAAAAACTGAAGTGGTCTACAAGAACCTGAGGTATCACCAAATAGAATGTCAAGCTACTGGATTCTCTAGCAGTCAAAGTTATCTGTCCTACTTTAGGGCTACCAGCATTAATAAACTGAATTGAAAAGTTACTTCAGAATAACTCTTTCTAGGGAAAAATGATAAATCAGGTTTCATCATTTCCATTCTCAGAACAGAGTGTTTGATGCAACTGCCACCACATCTGATACCAATCCCTATGAGAGGAAACAATGAAAGCCTCCTTCCCATTGAGCAATTCTGGTTCTACTGTGTCTGATGGCAACAAGACAATTTCTCAGACACAGCATAATATCTGGAACAGACACAGCATAATCTTTGGAATTAAGAGGTTTATGGGTTGATGCCTGCAATCTAAAAACTACATGAGTTGCAACCAACCGAGACCAAGTGAGTAGATGATGTCATTCCAGAGGCAGTCTCAAATTGGCCAAGGGTGGATCTGAAGTGAGTGAGCCTCTGCCACTATGGCTGAGAGGTAAGTGAAGGGTGAGGAAGGCCCATGTTTTCTCACAAGAAATACTGATGGGTGGAGGGTCCTACCCCGATTATCCTCGAAATACTCAACAAAATGTATCTCATGATTGTAAGACACATTAAGTAGGTGAGAAATATTGAAAATAAGGTATTGGTAATACAAAGTCTCAAAAGTATATCAATAAAAAAGGAGAAGTGTAGGCAGTCTGTCTTGGATGAATATCTCTAATGCATACTTTATACAAACCCACACACAGAGAGAGGCTAGAAATCTTAAATTTACTCATCATGGAAGACATCCAGATCCTGTACTGACATGGTAAAGGAGTTGAACAATTGGGAACAACAGAAATCAATTTAGTTGTACTCACCGGAATACCCATATATATATCACATCATTTACTCTTGGAAAATTCTTGAAAGCATGGTCCCAAACCTACACTCAGAAATGTTTCCAATGATAAAACAGGCAAGGAAGACTCTATAATTAAACTACCCCTAAAACTAAAATATGTGAAAAGCATACAAAAGGAAACATACAACAACATGGGCCCCAAGATTATGCATGTCTGCAGAAATCAGATAAAGATGGGTTGCATGGTATAGAAATTTAAGGCCCTGTATAAGTATTTATGTGGTGTAGCAGATTAAATGGACTGTGGAAGCTAACTAGGCCTGCAAGAATAAGTGATGGAATATAATTTAGACCAATGAATTTTATTCTTTGATAATAAATAAGGTGGCAGTGGTGAGGGTTATGGAGATCAGAGAAAGTGCTTGGTTAATCAATGTAACAGTTGGTGATACACACATGAAAAATACAAAGCACCTAAACCTAAGTTTATGGCAAAAATATACCAATGTTAATGCAATCTGCTTCTGGGAACAACATACAAATGAGTGCTTGTAGGGAGGTATGGCAGAGGCATAAACAGTCACTCTGTGTCACCTGTTTGTTTACATTTGAGGGCAGTTGACACAATGCTCAATCATGCTTGTATCTGGTATATATTGATGAGAATATTCAAATTGTGTCTATATTTTCAATCACTACAGGACATTAAGTAAAGTTTTTATAGGTTCTGTTGATTTTTCACAAGTGTTTCACCTATTCTACATTGAAAAACCCTACATTTACCTGGTAAATTAAGTTTATTGCTATACATTAAAAACGGTGTTAAATATTGAGTGCTTCTGTTTTGTAAAGGTGGGTAATGATTGGAATTCAAAATAAAAGCTGTTGACCAAAATGTGAAAAATTTTCCTTTGTTCTTAGATATCAAATAAGGTGACAGTACTGTGAGTTATAAATCTCTAGGAAAATGCTGAGATAATAAATAAGATGATGCACATGCAAAATAAATCAACAAAATCTATGAAAAACTACATTCTCCCAATGCAGCCACAATTTCTGCACGATATAAAGGTGGTTGGTCATCTAAAAAAATGATGGAAATTTCCATGTGCACAACAACTAGCCTATATACACAGTTGCCCATATCTCATCCAATTTTATTTGAGAGAAAGAATTGTTGCCTCCTTGGGTGATCTATATTTAGGAAAATATACTTTGTTACAATACTGTTATATCTACACAACAGAAAAGTGGTCCTGTCTTCCCTATGTAGACACACCTACGAAGTTTCCATAAACACAGCAACTAACCCCCATTCACAGTTTCTAATAAATCATCCATTACCTTGGCCCTATGGGGATAAAGGCTGCTTACTGCTGGGGTGATATACTCTAAGGATATGCTATTGCTCAACAGGAAGGTTGGGCCAGCAATATGTGAGGTATGAAGAGGCAAAATGGAGGTGGTGAGAGGTTATTCAACCAAGTAATGCCATTCCTTCATTTTCACCACCCTGTTCAAGAGGAAGCAGACAACAACCTGACTCTACTAGTACAGGAAAAATGATAAATTACCGGATTAGTGTCACAAAAATATTGAGTAATCGTCTTTTGCAAAGCTACAAGAATGTTTACGAACTGCAGTAAGAATTCTGAATAATGATACGAAGCATCATACTTTATTTCGTGATATTAAATAAGGCAATACTTGTGAGGGTTATGGATACAGTATAAAAAAAAAGTGGGTTAAATAATATGAAAATTACCAGAATGTATATATAAAAGATTTTATCACCACACTTCAGGACTTAGAAAGGGCCATTGAGAACATACCCATGCATTCTGTCCCAGGACCAGACACCTGGAATTCTGTCAAATATACGAAATGCATAGTACCACTGTCACAAACCTTAAATAATTTCTGAAAAAAAAAAAAAATCTGGAGTGGCATCATCCCTGAGGGTGAAGCATATCACCATGCTCCACAAAGGAGGGTGCAAAATAATCTAATCCAATAGCAATGACACTGCTCATTATCAGAATTTTCAAGCAAGTCCAAAAGTGTAAAGTGACTGACTTAATAAAATAAAAAATTAAATAACCCGGGACATGGGCTTAAGGCAGAAAGACCATAACACTCAGCTGCTTGGTCACAAAGATAAACCTGAAGAGGTACTGGATGACAAACTATTAATGTGAAATACACAGATTTTGCAAAAGCCTTTAATGAATGTGACCATGGTGTCATGGCACAAACTATGGAAATAATGACAAACTAAATGGAGGAAATGTTCTCGTTGATAAGGTAGATGAAAGTGGCATCAATCGATTCCTCACACTTTGCCCTGCCCAGTCTGAGGGAACTTTAACTTCTTGAAGCTGAAATTATAAGAGGCAAAATCCCACGCTCTATATGAACTCTCCAGAGTGTAAGGGATTCACTGGTATAGGCATCACCTTCGTCAAAATCTATCACCTAAAACACGCGGGTTCGTTTCAGTTAAAAATACCGTATATTCTAGCTCATGGTGCTATCAATAATGTACCATAACTTTCTAATTCACGTGCAGCACAATATATCCAAACCTATGTAATTCTGTACTGATGATCCCTGATACATTATTTTCCCTCCTGGCTTAGCATGCAACACCAGTTGCAGGTCAATTTCTTGTGAATTTCCTACACCTAAGTACTTCTTAAGATAAGCTTACTGACTACTGTAAAATGTAAATCCCCTTGAAATGAGGGACTACCTCTGACTTGTATGAGGCATAAAGACATTACCTTCGAAAAAATGAGAAGAGTTGGTACTCACCAAACTTGTCCGTACGCCCCCGACCCCACGGGTGAGAGCATTGAGTATCGCTTGGGAACCTCCCATTCCGTCTTGTTCAACTCCACAGTATGGAAATCAGGTTTAGGCATCTTTAAATTAACAAATTTAACCTTCCTTAACTTAACTCAAGTTATTTGAATAGTAACATTCACCAATCGATCGCACGTTCATTCATCCACCTCCACAGTAAGACCACTACTAAGGCGCTGTTGCCACCAGTACCTCTCAGCCGCCCCGCACCGGTGCCACAAAAGGTATTATCACGAAATTTCTGAACATTTTTGCAAAAGAAATTCATAAGCTCGAATCCAGTTCCGTTATTATAAGTGCTCTTGTACTGCATAAATCACTTTTCATTATATCATTTGATGTACTAGAAAAAATATATATATGCGATTCAAACCTTGGGCTTAAATTAACCTTGGATTAGGTAATCACTCTGAGAAGGTTGCAAGTCTAGGGTATTTGGATTTGATACATAAGAAAATATCCAAGAAAAAAGATAACTCCTCCATATCCTTATACATAAATGGAAATGGATAGCAGTTTCAATGATAATATTGGCACAATACTTGGGAATATATTTTTCTCTCCTACAACAGACGCAGGCCGGTAAATGACAAAAATGCGGAAAACATATAAATGACAGTAACAGTAAATGTAAAATCTACTGCAACTGCACCATTTCCTATTGAGAAATCCAAGTAAAATCTCGTTTAAAAGTCTCGACTCCTATGCACTGAAATTTACATCTTTCAGTTTTTCTTTTTCAGCCATACAGTCAGCATTCCTAACCAGAAATGACGCTTTTGTAAAGTTTTGGGCTTATGAGATTCCGAAAAAATAATAAAGGTGTTTGAAATAGTTGAATCCATGATAAGCATCAAAACCAGTATTAATGCATATCTATATACAACAGGTGCAGTAACTTAATCCTATTTAAAATTTAAGGTAAAGGATATTACATGCTACATCTTCTTTTCCGGTATGTTACATTAAATTCACAAAAACTTCTTTGCTCATAATATTCCGTAAACAGGTACTGTTGTTTGTCTCGAGATGCCTTATCTTCCTGTTCCAGTATCTCCTGTGGGACTTCTGCAGCGCTCAGGAAGCCGGCCACGTCTACAGGACGCAACCACAACCACAGATCAAGAAGCGTGGCGCTTTGTGTGTGTGTGTGTGTGTGTGTGGGTGGGTGGGTGGGGGGGGGGGATGAACGCAGGACACTTGAGGGGTAAATGCTCAATGTCTTCAGCATGGAAGGTGCACTTTTGCACATGAGCTTGGAGTTTTGGCGACATACTGATTAAATGTTTGTAATGTTAGAGGGAATGATGGTGTCCAGAGCTCAAACGAAAAAGTGTATCTTACATACCTTACCTGGGGTGTATACTTTCATATGGGTGTGTTTCTGATGAAATAGTGTTTAAGACTGTTGGCATGGCGGTTTAATAGTAATGGTTTGGTTATTATTGTGTCAATGTTTAGCATTTTTTTTTTGTGTGTGTGTGTGTGGGGAGGGGGAAGGGGGACTTTGTAAATATAATTTACTGAGGTGTAAAGCAGAAAATTCTTTTTATTTCACCTTGGCGGTTGGTGGTTGGTTATGAAGTGGTATGGGTAGGAGGTTCCTTATGCTATTGAAAAAACTGAGAACTGAGTAAATCAAGATGAGACCGTATTGGAAGTATTTTTGATCCATTGTTCACGTGTTGAATATTTGATGGTTGTTAGGCTAGCGATGATTGTTCTAATTGCTCTGATTTGTGTGGTTTGCACATTTGATACTTTCGACAGGGTGAATAACCAAGCAGATGAGACTTAGTTTGGATATAACGAATAAATTCTTTCAATGATATGCTATGGAATTCATTTTCCTGTCTATAAATAGTGCCGGTAGGTATTTTGTTTATCTAAAACCTTTGTTTTGATGTCTGTAGAGTAGGGAGTGAATCTCGTGTGTGTCGAATGTGATTACCCTGGCATGGTTGAATTTGTACTAAGTGGGAGTGGTTGACCATTGGAGGTAATGGAAAGTTGTTGGGTGAATTCATGTTTGTCAGGGGTTATTTCTCTGGGAATACACATTCTGTTTTGAGTGGACCAGTATCTTTTTTTTTTTTTCACTTAGCGCGATGTAGCGTTGAATGTTTGTTGTTCCTAGTACAGTTTTAAGTTGCTGTGATATGACTGTGAGGTTAGCTGTGGTCTCCTGGAGGTGACGGAAAGACATGAAAGGGGGGACTGAATATCTGGGAAGGAACTGTTCAGGGGAAGTCACGGGAAGCAACATATAAAATAAACATTTTGACCGATGGCCAACTGTTTTTTTTTTCTTCTTCTTCTTCTTTTAGGTGGGGAAGGGTGGAAATGACTGCAGCAACAATTACAACAGTAAAACACATGCAGTTATCATACAAGTAAAAACCTAGAAGTAAGCAATTCATATATTTACTTAACATTAATATTATAATATATACATACACATAATTTCAGCAGTAGATATGTGTTCAATAATCAATTGAAAAAAGGAACTGTTTCTTTAACAAAAGAATATGGTTTAGATTGGGATGGAGCATAGTCTCTTCCTCCCATTGTCTACGTCAATGACACACACACACACACACACACACAAACGCTGAACTTTCATTTTACCAGTGACCTTCCATTGTCTCTATCATTCCAACTCTTTTACATACAATTATCAATTATTAGTCCCTCTTTAATCTACCTACCTACCCACATCACATTTGAACTCTGTGTCTACTTTTTAAGTGACCATTCTTTGCTCATAACTGTCTCTTTCTCCACTCATACCACTAAAAGAAAACCTTAAAACTTAATGGTAATTACAGTTTCATCGTTTCGTACACTGTCCTCGCCATTATACTGTAAAAGAATCAATTTACAGTTACATCTTTGCCCGCTTTACTGTCACCTTCGTAAATTCCACGGGAAACATCATAAAAAGTATATGATACAGAAATCTCTTCTTTCGCAACATGACTGTTTAAAGAACATCTAATAAACAAGATAACGTGTGTATACTCTCAATGGTGTCTGCATAATTACCAAGATTAGATAATTTTCGTTACAAGTTGCATTTGGCTTATCGTCAAGTATTGCTGTGTCTTAAAGAGGCACAAGAAAGGCATTTCATAAGTTCATCAGCGGGTCAACATCAAACATGAGGTCAGATACTTGCATAAGATTCCAGGTTCTCCACAGTTTGAAATGAATATACAAATGCTGTTGACTTATTCTATAAAACTTCCCATGCTAAATAAAAAATGGCATAAACATTAATTCTTGAGCTGTATGGTATATATCGCAGACAGACATGACATTAACGTCATAGCAAATTAGCTTCAAATCATAACGTCTGACACAAGCAAGAACTTGTAAACTGTACACGGCTACCATATGCCATATCAGTTCATCACGAAGGGCATCACGTTCCCATGTCATTACCTCTTCACACATTGCTCCTGTGCTTTAAAACTGTCTTATACAACATAGTCTTTAGGATGTGACTGGTATAAAAGACCTTGTGAGAGTTGCGAAAAGTTTTATCTTGGCCAGACGAGCAAAGAGTAGCAGCATGTATTAACCAATATATATATATATATATATATATATATATATATATATATATATATATATATATATATATATATATATA
>JAYMFT010205868.1:0-25474 GCA_038088735.1 Panulirus argus | reverse complement strand
CCCTTTCACTCCATCCTTCCACCTCCAATTTGGTCTCCCACGTCTCCTTGTTCCCTCCACCTCTGAAACATATATATAATTTTGAAAATCTGTTGAATGTATTCGATGATAGGATGGCAGATATGAGATGTTTTGGATATGGAAATATGCAAGGTGAGAGAGGTTTGGTTAAAAGAGTTAGTGAAAGCCTTCAATGAGGTGAACGGTGGCTGCCTGGCTTCCACCTGGACCTAAGGTTACCTGGCTTCTACCTGAAATCTAGGCTGTTAGGTTTCCAAAAGGACTCCAGGCTGTTGGGCTTCCACCTGCACCCCAGGCTGCCTGGCTTCCACATGGATCCTAAAGGCTGCTTAGGTTCCAACTAGATTTCAAGCTCCCTGGCTTCCACAAGGACCTAAGGCTGCCTGGTTCCGCCTGGAACCCAGGCTGTCTGGCATCCAACTGGATCTCATGCTGCCTAGCTTTCACCTGGATTCCAGGCTAACTGGATTCTACTTAGTCCACAGACTATCTGGTTTCTCCCAAACCACACACCACGTGGATTCTAACAGGAGCCCAGGCTGTCTGGCTTCCACGTTAATCCCAGGCTATTGGTTTCCACTTGGACCCAAGGCTGCCTGGCTTCCACCTGAACCCCATGCTGCTTGCCTTCACATGAAATCCAGGCTGTCTGGCTTCCACCTGAAACACAGGCTGTCTGGTGTCCACTTGGAACCTAGATTGCCTGGCATCCAATTGAACTCCAAAATATCTGGACCACAAGCAGTCTATCTCCCACCTGGACCCCAGGCTGCTTGCTTCCACCTGGGCCCCTGACCGTATGGCTTCCACATAGATCTCAGGCTGTCTGGCTTCAACCTGATCCCCAGGTTGGCTGGCTGCCACTTGGACTCCACGCTGTGTGGCTCCCACAAGAATTTCAAGCTCTTGGCTTCCACCTGAACGCCAGGCTGCGTGGCTTCAACAAAAAACCAAGCCGACTGGCTTACACCTGGAACACAGATTGCCTGGATTCCACCTAGACCACTGACTGCCTAGCTTCCACCTGGACCGCAAGTTGCTTAGCTCTTACTTGCACCCTAGGTTGCTTGGCCTCCATCTGGAACACAGGATGCCTGGATTCCAACAGGAGCCCAACTGTTCTCCTAGGTTATCTGGCCTAACTTCAACCTCGATCCTAGGTCGTCGAGCTTCCAGGAGGACCCCCACAAACTGCTTGGCTTCCTCATGGACCCCAGACTCCTTGATTTCAAGTTGAACCTAGGCTGCCTGGTGTTCACCTAGACACCCAAGCTGCTTGCTTCCACTTGTCCCCTAACTATATGGCTTCCACATGGGCCATATACTGCCTGGCTTTTCCTTGGACACCAGGCCATCTGGCACCTACAACTATAACTTCCTCTAGTCCATCAAAATCATGGGTTTTCTGGCTTCCACTTGAGTCCCAGACTGCCTGTCATCCACTTGGACCCCTAAGTGTTTGGCCTCCACCTGAACACCAAAATTCCTGGTTTCCAAACTGCATCTCAACCTGCTTGCTCTCTAACTGGATCACAGGCAGCCTGGCGTCCACATGGACTCCTGGCTGCCAAGATTCCTCTTGGAAAACAGATTGTAATGCTTCCATTTGCACACCTCTTAACATGAACCTGAAAATGTCTAGTTTCTACCTGGAAAGCAGACTGCCGCTCTTCCAAATGGAATGTAGGCTGCCTGGCTTCCACCTCGGATTCTTGGCTGTATGGCTTCCACATAAATGCCACCAGTCGTTTCTCTGGATCCCAGGGTGTAAGCCTTCCACCTGGAACACAAACTACCTATATTCCATCTTACTTGATTCCGCCTGGACCACAGACTTCCTGGCATAAACCTCCAAATCTCTGGTCTCCACCTGGACCCCAAACTGTCTGGCCTCTAACTGGACAGCAGGCTGTGTAGATCATAGGCTTCCTGGAAACCACGAATTTTGAGGTTCATGTGGAGGCAATACGTCTGTTGTCTAGTTTGAAACTCGTGATCTAGGTGGAATACAAGCAATTTGTGTTCCAGGTGGAAGCCAGTCAGTCAGGGGTACATAAGGACCCATGGTTGCTTGACTTTCTCCTGGACCACATACTGCCTGGCTTCCACCTACACCCCAGATCACCTGGCTGTAGCGTAAACCCCAAAATGTCTGGTTTCCTCCTGGACACCAAACTTCCACTTTGACCCCAGGCTGCCAGGCTTCCATCTGGATCCCAGGCTGTCTGGCTTCCACCTGAAATACAAACTGCCTGGATTCAAAGTAGACCATAGAGTACGTGGCTTCCATCTGGACCCTAGACTGCTTGGCCTCCATCTAAACCCCAAAATATTTTTTTTTCCTTCAACCACAACCCAGATTGACTGGCCTTAGCATAAATCCAAGAATGTTTTGTTTCCACCTAGACAACAGACTGCCTGGTTTCCACCTGGACTCCTGGTTAAATGGCCTCCATATGCACCCAAAGCTGCCAAGCGTCTATCTGGACCTATGGGTGCGATTTGTCAATCTGGACCTCAGACTATCTGGTTTCCACTCGAAATACAAACTGCCTTTATTCCACCTAAAACTCGGGCTTCCTGGCTTCCATCTGACCACAGACTACCTGCCATCCACCTGGATCCCAGACTGTCTGGCCACCGCCTGAAAAACAAATTCCTAGTTTTCACCTGGAACCAAACCTGCCTGGCCTCTCTAATTGGACTCCAGGCTGTCAGACTTCCAATTGGACTCCAGGCTGTCTGGCTTCCACCTGGAACACAAACTGCCTGGATTCAGCATAGATCACAAGGCATGTGGCTTCCACCTGGATCCCAGACTGCCTGGCTTCCACATGGATCCTAGAGTGCCTGGTTTTCACCTGGATTGCTGGCTGTATGGCACCCATTTGAACATAAGGTTGGCAGGCGTCAATCTGCACTCAAGGCTCCCAGAAATCCACTTGGACCCCATGCTGTTAGGTTTCTCCCTGTAGCACAAACTGCCCATATACCACCTAGTTCACCGATTTCCTGGCTTCCCCTTGGACCACAGACTGCTTTCCTTTCAGTTACCTCCGAGATGGCCTGGTTTTAAAATAAACCCCAAAATTTCTGGTTTCCAACTGAATGCCAGTAGGCTGCCAGGCTCCCATTTGGACCCCAGACTGTCCGGCTTCCAACCGAAACACAAACTGCCTGGACTCCACCTAGTTCACCGACTTCCTGGCTTGCACTTGGACCACAAAATTCCTGGTTTCTACATGGACCCCAAGCTGCCTGGCCTCTAACTGGAGAGTAGGCTGTCTGGCTTCCATACTGATCCTCGGTTGCCTGGCTCCCACCTAGACCTCACACTGTCTGGCTTCCACCTACACACCAGACTGCCTGGCCTCCATCTGAACCCTAAAATACCTGGTTTCCAACTGCATCCCAGACTGTCTGGCCTTAACATGAACCTATAAACGTCAGGTTTCCACATGTACTACCTGCCTGGCTTCAGTGTGAAACGTAGCCTGCCTGGCTTCCATCTGGACTCCTGGTTGTGTGGCTTCCACATAAATCCTAGGCTACCAGCCGTCCCACTGGACCTCAGGCCGTCTGGTTTCCACTCGGACCAGTCTGCTTGGCATACAACTTAACCCCAGACTGTGGATTCCAGATAACCCAAAAATCCCTGGTTTCCACCTGGACCCCAACCTGCCTGGCCTCTAAGTGAAGAGTAGGCTGTCTGGCTTCCACATGGATCTTAGGCTTCCTGGAAAGCAAGAACTTTGAGGTTCATATGGAGGCTAGGCAGTCTGTGGTGCTGTTGGAAGACAGGAAGCTCGTGATCTAGATGGAATACAGGTAGTTTGTGTCTCAGGTGGAAGCCAGACATACTAGGCTACAGAGGGACCCCTGGTTGCCTGGCTTCCTCCTGAGCTACAGACTGCCTGCCTTCTACCAATACCCCAGATTGCCAGGTTTTAACACAGACCCCAAAATGTCTGGTTTCCACCTGAACACCAGGCTTCCTGGCTTCCACAAGGAACACAAACTGCCTAGATTCAACCTAGACCACAGAGTACCTTGCTTCCACCTGGATCCTGGACTGCTGGGCCTCCATCTGAACCCCAAAATACCTGGTTTCCAGCTAAACATTGGACTATCTAGCCTTAACATGAACCCGAAAATGTCTAGTTTCCACCTGGACACCGGGCTTCGTGGCTTACAAATGGCCCCTATGCCACTAAGCTTCCATCTGGATCCCAGGCTGTCTGGCTTCCTCCTGGAATACAAACTGCCTGGATTCAACCTAAAGCAGAGACTAACTTGGCTTCCTCCTGGACCCCAGAGTGCCTAGCCTCCATCTAATCCCCAAAATACAAGGTTACCACTTACACCCAGGACTGCCTAGCCTTAACATAATACTGAAACTGTCTGGTTTCCACCTGGACATCAGGCAGCCTGGTTTACACCTGTACTTCTGGCAGTATGGCTTCTAGGCGTCCATCTGTACCCTAGGCTGCCTGCTTCCGACTGTAACGCAAACTATCTGTATTCCACCTAGATCACATGCTTCCTGGCTTCCACCTGGACCAAAGACTGTGTAGCCTTTAACTGGACCCCAGGCTATCTGGTTTTTACATGAACCTCATGCTGCCAGGTGTTCATCTGGACTCCAAACCCTCTGGCTTCCGCCTGGAACACAAACTGCCTGGATCTAACTTAGAACACAGAATATCTGGCTTCCATCTGGAACACAAACTGCCTATATTCCTATCAAACAACGGGCTTTCTGGCTTCCACCTGGACCACAGGCTGTCTGGCCTCCAGATGAGCCCAAAAATTCTTGATTTCCACCTGGGCCCCAACCTGTCTAGACTCTAACTGGACAACAAGTTGTCTGACTTCCAAATGTATCCTAGGAAACCAAGAATTTTGGGGTTCATGTGGAGGCTAGGCAGTCTGTGGTCCAGTTGGAAGCCAGGAAGTATGTGATCTAAGTGGAAAACTGACAGTTTGTTTTCCAGGTGGAAGCCAGACAGCCTGGGGTACAGAAGGACCTCTGACTGTCTGGCTTCCTCCTAGGCTACAGACTGCCAGCTTTCCACCTACACCTCACATTGCCTAGCTTTAACATAAACCCCATAATGTTTGGTTTCCACCTGAATACCAGGTTGCCTGGGTTCCACCTGGAACACACACTGCCTGAATTAAAGCTAGACGATAGAGTACCTGGCTTCCACCTAAAACCCAGACTGTTTAGCCTTCACATGAATCCCAAAATTTCTGCTTTCCACCTGGACAATAACCTGCCTGGCCTTTAACTGAAGAGCAGACTGTCTGGCTTCCACATGTATCCTAGACTGCCTGGCTTTGACCTGGCCCATAGACTGCTAAGCTTCCAACTGGACGTCAAGCTGTCTGGTTTCCACCTGAAACACAAACTGCCTTGAGTCAACCTACACCATATACTGCCTGGCTTCCACCTGGACCCCAGGCTACCTGACTTTCATCTGAACCCCAAAATACCTAGTTTCCATCTAATGATAGATAGCCTGGCCTTAACATGAACCCGAATATTTCTGTTATCTACCCGGTTTCCACCTGGACTCCTGGAAGTATGGCTTCCACATGAAACCTGGGCTGCCAGGCGATCTTCTGGACCTAATGCTGTCTGGCTTCCACTGAGAACACAAATTGTCTGTATTCCACGCGGATCACAGGCATCCGTGCTTCCACGTGGACCACAGACTGCCTGGCATCTACCGGGATCCCAGACTGTTGGGCCTCAACCTAAACCCCAAAGCTCGTGGTTTCCACCTGGACCCCATCCTTCCTGCCTCTAACGCGACTCCAGGCTGTCTGTCCTCACCAAGGACCCCTGCCTGCCAGAGACTGCCTGACTTCCACCTACACCCTAGATTGCCTGACTTAACTATAAACCACAAAATGTCTGGTTTCCACCAAGACGTCAAGCTTCATGGCCTTCAAATGGACTCCAGCCTGCCAGGCTTCCATCTAGATTCCAGGCTATCTGGCTTCCAACTGGAACACAAACTGCCTGGATTCAACCTAGATCACAGAGGACCTGCCTTCCACCTGGACCCCAGACTGTCTGGCCTCCATCTGAACCCCAAAATACTTGGTTACTACCTACACCCCAGATTGCCTGGCCTTTCTATATGACCGAAAATGTTTGGTATCCACCTTGTCATCAGGCTGCCAGGCTTCCATATGGATTCAACGCAGCTTAGCTTCTACCTGTTCTTCTGGCTGTCTGGGTTCCACTTAGAACATGAACTGCTTGTATTCCACCTAGATCACAAACTTCCTGGCTACCACCTGTACCAAAGACTGCCTGGCATTCACCTGGACCCCGAGCTGTTTATCCTCTACGTGGGCCGCAGGCTATCTGGCTTCCACATGAACCCCAGGCTACCAGGGGTCCATCTGGTCCACAAGCTCCCTGGCTGACACCTGGAACAAAATCTGCTTACAATCCACCAAGATAACGAGATACAGACTGTCTGTCATCCATCTGGACTCCAGACTGTCTGGCCTCCACCTGAGCACTAAAATTCCATGTTTCCACCTGGAACCCACCCTACCTGGCATCTAACTGGACCTCAGGCTGTCTGGCTTCCACAAGGACCCAAGCTTTTTGGCTTCTACGTGGATCATAGATACCTGGTTTTCATGAAACATGGACATCTGGCTTCCTCTTGGATCACAGACTGCCTGCGCTCCACTTACAGCCCAGGTTGCCTAGCTTTAACATGAACCTCAAAATGCCTGGTTTCCACCTGGGAACCAGACTGCCTGGCTTCCACGTAGACCCAAGGCTGTCAGGCCTCCATATGCACCTCAAAATACCTGGTTTCCACCTACACCCCATATTGCCTGGCCTTAACATGAATCACAAAATGTCTGGTTTCTACCTGGACACCAGGCTGTCTGTTTTCCACGTGGATCTTATGCAGCCAGGCTTCCACCTGGACTCTTGGCTGTATGGATTCCACATGGACTTGGGCTGCCAGGTGTCCTCCAGTATCTCAGGATGTCTGGATTCCACGTGAGACACAAACTGCCTTTATTCCGCCTAGATCACGAGCTTCCTGGTTTCCACCTGGACCATAAAGAGCCTTGCATCCACCTGGACTTCACACTGTCTAGCCTACACCTGAATCCCAAAATAAATGGTTTCCACCAGGACCTCAACCTGCCTGGCCTCTAACTGGACCCCCAGCTATCTAGCTTCCATATGTAACTAGGCTGTCTGGCTTCAACCATATTCCTAGGCTGCCTGGCTTGCACCTGGACCCCTGCCTGCCTTCCACATGGACCCCAGGCTGTCAGGCGTCCTTCTGGTTTTCAGGCTGTTTGGCTTCTACCAGAAACACAGACTCCCTGTATTCCTCCTGGATCACGGACCTACTGGCTTCCACCTGGACCACGGACTGCATGGCAAACACCTGGATTCCACAGAGTCTGGCCTCTACCTGAACCCCAAAGTCTGTCTTCCACCTTAATCCCAACCTGCCTGGCTTTTAACTGGACTCCAGGTTCTTTGGCTTCCACTTGGAACACAAACCGCCAGTATTGCACTTAGATCACGGTCTTCCTTGCCTCCAGCTGTACCAAAGATTGTCTGCCATCCTCCTGGACTCCTAACTGTCTAGCCTCCACCTGAACTCAAAATTAGTGTTTTCCACCTGGACCCTAACTTTCCAGGCCTCTAACTGGAACCCAGTCTGTCTGGCTTCCACGTGGACCAAGGCTATATGCTTTTAACCTAGTATATGTTTAACATTTTTAACATCCTTCTTAAAGTGCTAATGCCTTAGAATTATTCAAATTCATATGTTCCTAAGTTTTAACATTATCATACAGAAGAACAGGTCGAATATAAACTGTGAACACACTTAGTGTGAATAAATGGATAGCGACACGAACACTGTATATGAACCAATCAGCTACCTTAGCTATGGAAGAGGGGCGTGGCTTCTTCTTCAACTTAAGAGTAGAACGAGTATAGTTTCCAACTACGCCCCAGATTGCCTGGCCTTAATATGAACCCAAAAATGTCTGGTTTCCACATGGATACCAAGATGTCTGACTCTTCATCTGGACCCCTAACTGTGTGGCTTACAATTGGAATTCATGCTACTTGGCTTCCACCTAGACCCCAGGATACTTTGATTCCACAGTACCACTGGCTGTATGGCTTGCACATGAACTCCAGGATTCTTGGCTTCCACATGGACCCCACGGGGCCTGGCAGCCAAACAGACCCCAGGCAGCCTGCTTTCCACCTATAACACAGACTGGCAGGCTTCGACCTGGACTATAGGCTATTTGGCGTACACCTGGACCACAGACCAAACCCGAAAATACCTGGTTTACATCTGGACCACAAGCTACCTGGCTTCCACGTGGAACACAGATTGTCTGGATTTCACCTAAACTACAGTCTGTCTGGCTTTTAAGTGGACCTCAAATTGGTTGGCTCACAGATGATGACCCAGGCTACTTGGTTTCCACCTGGACCCATGGCGGCCTGGCCTCCAGTGGACCTTAGGTTGCTCGGCCTCCACCTGGAACCCAAGCTACTTAACGTCCAACTAGACCCCAGACTGGCTAGCTTCCACCCACACCTAGACTAGTTGGTTACCACATGGATGCTGTGTTGCCTGAGCTTCCACTGCAATCAGAGATTGCCGGTTATTCCCCTAAACCACAAGCTGCCTGATTTCCACAAGTACTTCAGGCTACCTGGCTTTCACCTGGACCCCTCAGGCCTTCTGGCTTCCACTTAGGTACTAAGCTGTCAGGCATCCATATAAACCTCAGGTTACCCGGCTTCTACCTACATCCCAAGCCCCAGGGCTTCCACCTGGAACACAGACTGCCTAGATTCCATCTAAACCACAAACTACCCGACTTCCACGTGGACCACTGGCTGCGTGGCCTCCACCTGAACCCCAGAATGCATAGATTCCACCTGAACTGCACGGCACTCAACTTAACCCCCAATTACCTGGTTTCCACCTGGATTCAAACTGCCTGGCTGACACCTGGATCCTACCCAGCTTGGCCTCCACCTGGAACTCAAGCTGCCTGGCCTCCAGCTGGACCCCAGGCTGTTTAGCTTCCACCTAATCCCAGGCAGTCTGTCTTCCACATGGATCCCAAGCAATCTGGCTTCCACATGGGCCGTGGAGTAGCAGGCTTGAATTCATGTGGACCCCAGGCTATCAGGTTTCCACATGAACCCCAGACTTCCTGGCTTCACCTAAACACCAAAATATTTAGATTCAACCTGGACCTCAATCTACCTCCCTCGAACTGGACTCAGGGTTGCCTAATTTTCACCTGAACTCAGGCTTTCCGTCTTCCAACCGGGCTCCAGGCTGCCCGTCCTCCAATTGGGCCCCAGGCAGTATAGTTTCCACCTGAACACAGGCTTTCTGGCTTTCAACCGGATCTTTGGCTGCCTGGCTTCCACCGGGACCATAAGGTTTGCTGGCTTCCACCTGAACCCTAAGTTGCCTGGATTCCACATGGACACCAGGCTGCCTGGTCTCCAGTTGGACCCCAGGATACCTGGCATTCAGCTGGACCCCAGACTACTTGCTACCACCTGGACCTTTGGCAGTATGGCTCCCACATGGACTTCAAGACGCCTGACTTCCAACCTTCATCCCAGGTTGGCTGGCTTTCACTTGGACTTCGGCTATCAGACTACAACAAGAACCTCAGCCTGCCTGGCTCTCACCTGCACCCCAGACTGCCTCGCTTACACATGGACCCGAGGCTGCCTTGACTCCACCTGGAACACAGACTGCCTGGAGTCCAACTGACTCTTAAAATGCTTGGTTTCCTACTGGACCTCAAGCTGCTTAGAGTACACCTGCACCCCAGCCATCTTGGCCTCTACCTGAAACCCAGGCTGCCTGGCCTCCACCTGGGTCCTAGGTTGCCGTGCTTCTACCTGAACCCTAAGCTTCCTGGCTTTCATGTGGAACCAGACTGCATGACATCCAGCTGGACCTCAGGTTCCCTGGATTCCACCTGTACCATAGATTACCTGTGCTCCATGTAGACCATAGACGTCCTGGCGTCCATATAAACCCCAGACTGCCTGGCTTCCACATGAACCCCAAAATGCCTGCTTTTCATCTGAACCCTAATCTCTTTGGCTTCCACTTGAATCCCAGATTGCTTGATCTCAGCCTGGAACCCGAGATACCTGGCATCCAACTGACCCACAGGCTCTCTAGCTTCCCCGTAGACCTAAATTGTCTGACCTCCATCTAGACGCTATGCTGCTTGGCTTCCACCTAGATTCCTAGCTGCCTGGCTTCCACATGTACCCCAGGCTGTCTGGCTTCTATCTCATCCCCAGGCTGCCTGACTTCCACCTGGATCCCAGTCTGTATGGCTTCCACCTGGAATCCTGGCTGCCTGGCATACATAGGGACCTCAAGCCACCCGGCTTCCACCTGGACCCAAGGCTGCCTGGCTTCCATCTGGAGCACAGATCGCCTGGATTCCATCTTGACCACAGACTGCCTGATGTCCACCTGGACCCCAGACTGCATGGCCTCCACCTGGACCTGGAAATGCGCAGATACCACCTGAACTGCATGGCCTTCGCCTTAAACCCAAAATATCTGCTTTCCACCTGGACCCCACCCAGCTTGGCCTTCACCTGGAACCCAAGCTGCCTGTCATTCAACTGGGCCCCAGACCGGTCTCAGGCACTCTGGCTTCCACAAGGATCCTAGACCGCCTGGTTTCTACCTGGACTTAAAGACTGCTAAGTTTCAACCCCAACCTCAGGCTGCCTAGATCACACGTTGATCCCAGGCTTTCTGGTTTCCACCTGGATCCCTTGCTATATGGGTCCCACATAGACCTCAGGTTGTCTGGCTTCAGATTCACCCTAAGTTGGCTGGCTTTCATATGGACTCCAGGCTGTCTGGCTTTTACATGAACCTCAGTCTGCCTGGCTTCCACCTGGACCCCAGACTGCCTCGCTCTCACATGGACCCCGGGCTGTCTTGACTCCATCTGGAACACAGATTGCCTGTATCCCACCTAGACTACAGACTGCCTGGCTTCCACCTGTCCCACAAACTGCATGGAATCTACCTGGATCCCACACCGCTTGGCCTGCACCTGACCATCAGATTGCCTGGTTTCCACCTGGACTTCAAACTGCATGGCCATCTGCACCTCATCCAACCTGCCTTCCACCTGGATTCCAGGTTGTCTGGCATCCATTTGCATTTTAGGTTGCTTGGCTTCAACCTGGACCCTTGGCTGCCGGGCTTCCACCTGGAACCCATTCTGCCTGGCTTTCACACACACCCCAGGTTACCTGGCTTCCAGCTGAACCCAGAGCTGCCTGGCTTCCAGCTAGACCCCAGGTTGCCTGGTTTCCACCAGGACCCTAGACTGTCTGGTATCCACATGCTTTAGGGTTGATGAATCTATCATATGAAAGATCGTGCCTCGCCACGATGGCTTTGGGCGCAATCTGGATCACTGTAATGGTGACTGAGACTAATCTTTCATGTCCAGTCAACCAGCTACAGAGAGACGGTGCGTAAACCTCAACCTATATCCAGAAATTCCCTCTCATTACCCACTACTCTTTCTTCCTCCCTTCCTACATCTCGATCAACAAAAGCGAAGGAGGAGATGCAGCCCTTACCCTTACAGAGACAGTAAAACATTTATGTCTACCGGTGTCTGTAGCTCCTTATTCAAAACATACCACCTTATACATATAAACGAAGCCTTACTTTCTTTGATACATAAACGTTTTTAAATCTATTCATGTCTTAAATTCTTTCCTGAGTAAATTGGTCATATCAAATGTACAAAACAATAGGTTCCCTCACAGATCTTCAATTTGTGATCAGTATCACAGAATGAACAGAGGCTTCCACAATAACTGAAGTTGTTCTTCATATGTTATATGTTTACATGTTAACCTGCCCACCTTCACCATAACGCAGAACACGCAACCGCTACATCACTACACGTTATGATCTATGGTCCCTCACCGGTGGTGGACGTGGCCGGCTTCCTGAACGCTGCAGAAGCCACATAAATCATTGTTATTATGTGTTAATTGAATAAGCGTGCTAAAGAGAGACTCTTGGATATAAATGTACTGACAGGGGTAGCTGGTGGGATGTCTGATCGCTTCTAGGTGGAGGCGAAGGTGAAATTTTGAAGAGCCTTTAGGAAAAGAGGGAATGACATTGGAAGAAGGAGTGGTGAAAGTGAGTCAATTTGGAAAAAAAAGAAGGCTTGTTATAGGAGATACCTGGAGAGTTTGGGTGAAGATTGGCAAGAGATCAAATGAAACTTGGGGAGTGTGTGAGGAATGGAAGGTATTTTGGGAAGCAGTGCTTACATTTATGTTAGATGTATGAAGTACGTGGAAGATGGGATGTGGGCTGGTGAGAAAGGGTAGTAAGTGATGGAATGAGGAAGTCAAGTTGCTAGTGAAATAGAAAAAGAAGTGTTTGGGCATCATCTTCAGGGAAGAGTGGAGCAATTGGAAGATATACAAGAGAAAGCGCCAGTAGGTCAAGAGGAAGGTGTAGGGGCTGCAGAAAAGGGAAAATGAGAGAAGGGGTGAGAAAGTATAGGCAAACTTCTGGAAGAATAAGCATATGTCTTTGAAGGAGGTGTTTAGTGTGAGGACAAGAGCGCAATTGGGATCACCAGCGAGTACAAAAAAAGAGGAGATGAAGTGATGGAGATGTTATTAAGAAAGACTGTTGAATGTGTTTGATGACAAGGTGGCAGATGTTGGGTGTTTGGGACGCGGAGATGCGAAGGGCGAGAGTGTCATGGCAAATGGTTTGTGAAAAGAGGAGGTGAGAGTTTCGCGTGAGACTGAGTGTGCCAAAACGACTGAAGTGGATGGAATTACAGTTGGATTTCTCAAGAAAAAAGGTGACAGCGTTGTTCACTTGTCTGTTAGAATTTGCAGCGTGTGTATGGCTGAGAGCGAGGTGCCGGAGAATTGGCGGAATGCCTGTGTAGTGACACTGCATAAAGGTATGGGGGACAAAAGTGCATAATCGAATTACATACACTAATTTTGCTGATTATACCTAACACGTTGTATGGCATAGCGGCGAGGGAGAAGGTGGAAACATGCGCAGAGCATCAGATTGGCTTCAGAAGTGGAAGAGGATGTGTTTGCTTCGAAGAATCTGTGTGAGAAATACTTAAAGAGTACGAGAAAGATTGATATGTAGCATATATGGATCTGGGGGAAGTGTGTGATGAGGCGTTGACATGAGATGCTTGATGGAATACGTAGTGTGGGAAGGAAGCTACTAAAAGCAGTGCGAAGATTTTATCAAGAGATTAAGGCGTGTGTGCCAGCAGGAAGAGAGGAGGAATGGTGGTTCTAGGTGCAGGTGGGTCTGCTTCAAGAGTGTGTGATGCCGCCAGGAATGTTGAACCTGTTTATGGACCGGGTGGTGACGGCGGTAAATGAAGTTTTGGTGAGAGGGGCCGGTCTGCAGTCAGATGGGTTGGGGGAGCCTTAGGAGTTGAGCAAGTTGCTTTATGTAGATGACACGGATCTTGTGCTATATTCCTAAGGGAAACTGCAGAAGCTGGTGTCTCAGGTTCGGTAGTGTGTGAAAGGAGGAAGTTGAGAGTTCATGTGAATAAAGGCTGAGTTATGGGGTTCGGTAGAAGAGCAAGACAGGTCAGTCTGAATGTGAATTTGAATGGAGTGAACCTGGTGGAAGCAAGGATGTTTGAAATACCTGAGAGTGGACATGGCAGCTGACAACGGAACTATCGAAGTGATCCACAGGATGGATGAGGGGGCTATTGTCCTCTATTCGTTGAGGAGTGTGCGTGGAAAGAAAGGCCACTGTCTGTGAGGGAATAGATGGGCATGTCTGATAGTATAGTAGTCCCAGTAGTGCTGTATGGACGCCTTACTTGAAAAAAGTACAGAAAAGGGTAAATGAAATGGAAACGAAATTTGTGAGGACAATATATGATGTAAGGAGGGATAACCAAATAAGAAATCAAAAGCTAAGTAGATGTGGTAACAAGAAGAGTATGGTTGAGAGGATGTGTCGGAAAGATTTGATCATACGGATAGGATGAGTGAGGAAAGGCTAGGATGATATAAGTGTCAGAAGTAAAGGGGAAAAGGAAAAGGAGTATGAGGACGGGGCTGAAGGATGGAAGGAGAGATGCTTCGAGTAATCGGTGCCTGAACATGCAGGAGGGGGCGAGATGTGCACAGAATAGTGCGAAATGTAGTGTATGTAGTATAAAGGAGACGACTTGCTGTCAGTGAATTGAACCAGGGCATATGACGCGATCAGGGGAAACTACGGAAAGGTTTTTGGGGGCTTGGCTGTGGATACAGGGCTATGGTGTCGACGCATTATACATTACAGCTAGAGAGTGGATATGAGCAAATGAAACCTTTTATCATCTGTTCCTGGCGCTACATCGCTTACGCGGCAAACGGCGAAGGAACATGGAAGAAAAAAGTATATATCATATAACCCAGGACCCTTTCTTCATGGGCTCCTGCATCTTCAAGGCCAGACTACAATATTCGACTCTTCATTCTGTTAAATATCAGTGAACTCTCATTCTGTAACAACAAGAGGCTTAAACACGCTAGGCAAAATCATGCTAGGAAATGTATTAGTCGTGGTATGAAAGGAAAAGAGTTGTCAATCTATATAATGGAATATGTACTGTAATACCAAACGGTTCATCTGAACACTATATCATCACCATTTGCATCGCTACCCAAGCACACCTTTTGATAATACCTTACGCACTCTGAAGCTTTACTAAAATAATCAATAGATACTCAATTCTACTATAAAAACCAGATTGATAGTTAATGAACCATCAATTCCAACTTTCATATCCATACTAAGACACATTGTAGCATATGGCTCCACACAGTTACATGTTGAGAGTGTCGGAGCCAACCTGTACTATATAACACCACTAACCTAAGCAATTTCAATAGAAGGCTCGTATCATTTACATCCTATTATCACAGTCACTATGATTGTGCGGCAGAAAATCATGAAGTTATTCACAATCTCAGCTGGTTTAATTTCACAAACAATATAACTGAATAGATACATAACTGAATTAATAATGAAACACAAAATGTTAAATACTTTATCTGAACTATGACGTATAACTTAACCATGATGTGGACGCGGTCGCCAAAAGAGACTTTGAATGCCGAGAGTTGCAAGAGTTCTTCATCTAATCCGTAGAGACGAGCTAAAAATTATGAAAATTCCTGAGTGGAGTGGACGGGGTAACAGGAGGAATGTTGAGGAGTGGAGGTGACGCGATGGTGGCCGAATGGATGCATATGATGTGTGTGTGTATATTATTTCAAGAGTGTGGGACGATGGCAGACGACCAGAGACGAGCAGTTGTAGTGCCTTTGTACAAAGGAAAAGGTTAGTGGGGAAGTGCGTAAATACTGTAGATAAATCATCTTCTTGAGATTACCAGGTACTTTATACGGGCGTTTTGTTATTCACAGCATAAAGCGAAGAACAAGGGTGTGTTTGGGAGGATGATAATAAAGGTAGAGAATGTGAAGATCACATTTTCTCTTAAGAAGCTATGACAAGGGAAAAGTACATAGCACAAAAAATGAAACTTTCATGCAGCATTCAGGGGCCTGGAAAAGGTATAAAGTAATGTGAACTGGAGTATATTGTGGGAGGTACTGGAACCCTATGGTGTAGTATGGAAGTTAAGCTATGTAACCAATGTCATCTTATGGGATATCCAGATCATCATCACTTTGAAATAATCACTCGACACTACACTGTTAAGTTGTGAGTTATTTCATATTCCCCTGCAAATACGTCACCTCACACAAATTCCAAAAAACCAGGCAAAATCCATCATGCGATGAATCAACTCTCGTCTTATAATCTTATCTTAAACTCCAGGTAAGATATCTGAGACTTTGGAGGTCTGGGTATTCTTCGACAGTAATGATTACAAATAAACCATCCATCTGTACACCATATCATTCACCTTAGGACGTTTTGAATACAAATAAATGAAAAGGCATCCATCATGTACCTTAATGTTGGGAAGAAAAGCTGTAAAAGCCTAAAATCAAGTTAAGGAACGAGATGTGATTGCCATGGGAAACGGAGCTGTATTCACAATCCTCCTCTATGAGGGATTCACATTGTAGTGGCTGCTGGCCATCTATTATCCACCTACTTATGAACGCCATTATAACGAACTTTAAGTACTACGATCTTTTCCAATACGCTAGTGAAATCTGGTGGGTTCAAACACACCTACGTGATTTTGATAAACGTGTATGACATTTGTAATCTTAGCAGTGTACATGAGCATCCTTGTATGAAAAAAGACTATCATGGTCACAGACTGGTTCAGACATACTGGTGTGATGTAAACTTGCGTGCGAGGCAAGACATAAGATGTAAAGGCTGGACTGGAAATGCGATTCTGTTCCCATGACAACGGGAAACCGTTCCTGAACCCAACTTGTAAACTTCATGGCATTCCATCCCTCTCATCTGTCTGCATTTCCAAATGCTTCTCTATCTTTCTGTTTACCTTAAATGTTCTCCCTACAAATAAGCTTTCAGTACGCAAGTGCGCGCGAAGCCTTAGCATGGCTCTGGGTCTTAAAATTTTCTTTGACATCTACAGAAAGGTGGTTATAAACTGACATCGACGGCCTTAATTTAATTAACCTGGCAGTTGATGGATCAGGAGGCCAAATAATTGGGGTAACTCTTAAAAGGCCTACCTAAATCTAACCTAAAGATAACTTGAAAGCGATGGTGCAATGCATTTCGACGGGCAAAATTCGTTTAAATTACGCATGAATTAATAACAAGAGATAGTTTCAATTTTGACCTAAGTCGCTTTGGAAGAAAGCAGCGGCTGGGCATTTTTGTTTACCGCTTTGTTCTGCTTTCCGGTTTTTATCTTAAATGCCGTTTTGAAACCTGCTGGATGTATTATAGGTCTCGATTATGAAGGATGAAATCAGATTCTGAAACTGCAGCTTTCAGTATTACGCTTGTGTATGAGTACAATGTCATCCGTAAACACACTACACTACCACCTCTCTGATTATTTATGGTAACTGTCATTTCTGCATGATGTGTCAGATAATCCTGTATGTAAAGGTATATTAACGATACCCTTTTTATCGGCTGAAGAGTCAACTGATTAATTAAATGAACGAAATTATTCCCTTCTAGAACGAGACATCTTATCGTTGTAATCATAACTACCACCGAGCTCTGGAAGGTAACTTAACCCCATGATTACGATGCTAACGGCGGAGTATCATGGCTGAACTGCTTGATCATGTCAGCACTTAACCCTCTGAAACAATTACTGCACCACTTATGTACAAAAAACAATCTGACATCGTTAATGTAAAATAAGATGAAATAACAATAAGTTAATCGGAGATGCTATTTATACCCATGGGTTAGCACATGACCTCACAACACATCACAGAACTCGAGTTAACTTCAAACAGAAAACTAACATGAGGATTAACTACACACACAAATGCACACACGCACACTGCCAGGCACTCGGTGCTTAACTGTGCTTTTGGACACTATTGCCAAATCTACCATAAAAAAAGGGGGCCACTAATCTAGTTTTCCTCAAAGTATCTGACAGTGATCGGCATATAGTAGGTGAAGCTATAACTGCCCCCTATGAAAAGAATAATAGAAGTTTCCCCACGTCAATGAAATAAAGGCAGCAATGTCCGTGGGCAGACCATATGTCATTATGAATATACTGTAAGCAAGGTAGCTCAGGAATGCTGGAGACGACTCCAAATGTTCATCGTGTGTCATTCATTGCCACTCAAAAGATTCATGGTTCTGCGGCCACAGAAAGCTGTGCTTTTAAACCTCTGCTGGAAACGCAATCTTCTACGTTATCTAAAATGGAAAATATAAGAGCCGTCGACGGCAACAGTTGTGGCGCCGAATTTGAAGCATAGCTTTGAAGACTATCGTACCGAGCTGGCCCTCACTCTGAATGCCACTGTTCACGTTAGGCAGAACACTAAGTTCACCAGAAACGAGTAAATGACTTTACCATTAATGAGGGGGTAACAACGGTTCATCCTCGACTGCAGAACACACGACGTCTATCAGTGTTGAGATGTTCGAATGAAAGAGGAAAAACTAACCAAGCGCAACGGGTGATTACACGTGTATCATATGAAACTAAACACGTTTCGTTTCATCCACAGACTGTCAGCTAATCGATAACGTCAGTTTTTGTTAAATCAATACAAACCAGTCATGGAGACTATCCATCACGGACCAATTATATACCCAGTCCGCTAGACACTAGTTTGGTATCGGTTACTTCAGGCTTCACTTCTTCCCGTGATTCCGTCAGTTCTCGCCGTCTCTGGGTCGGTCCTATCACAGGCGGGATTAACATCACGACTGAGACCAATGATTTACCGTATTATTTTTCTTTTTTCAGACATCTAAGATGGAAAAAAATCCAGGAGATTGTTCGTTGATGAAGAGTTACCGCCTCCATCTGTGTTACAACAACAGGCGCTGCCTCTGACAGTCCAAAAGGATCGGCATATGTAAGGGCTGTCATGATTGGCTAAATGTATGAGGAGGTAAAAGAATCAGCGACCGTGATGTAACACCTCGAGAGGCGGAGAGGGTTTGTAAGTAACCTGGTCATGTAAAAATCCCAAATACTTCAGTGAATCATATACGGCTACAGTTTCAGTCTAATTCATTCATTGTATTCATTAAATGATTGGTTTCAATTTCTTATGCAGCATTTCTAGCCACTAGCTACGGTATATAATCCAGTAGTAAAGGTAAAAAAATTACCCACTATGGAAAAAAAAAAAAGGTTTACCATATTGTATAAAATCAGACAAGTGTTCCCCATCCATACCTTCCTTGTAGCAGATACATTGTTAACGAGCCACATCACTGCTGTCAGCTTTGCTGAATAAAGGCTTATCTTTAAACTGATGTTGCCAGCAAGACATTACGTACTGGAGAAGGTCTTTTGCTGTTGTGGTCGTTCAAGCTAACTGCGTAAAGCTCCTTGTATCCTACACTGTGCCAAAGTCGTACAAAGTCCTGCAATTTGAGCACACAACAGTGACATGCTTGGACATACACCTGTAATGCAGTGAACATAAATAATTACAGACCCTAAGCATACAAGTCAATGGAGAAACAGTGAGCACCTCGAGATCTACTCAGCACAGAAGACGTGGTGGTGTCACACTGATGTGAGGCACTGCGTACGAATAGAAGCAGGTGTCATTTCGCATACTGTCCCATATGATCTGTATTTTGTTCTCATTCGCTACACTTGTATAGGAACGTTTACAGCAATAACAGACGCATCTGCATCACTTCCAAGAATATTATTCTTTTCGATCGAAATATTCGAGTGTTTTAAGACCACTCCTGCTCTGCATTTGCTCACCAAAACCTACAGGAAGCAGTCCTGCCTAGTATTTCTAAATCCACTGCTCGTAATTTCATGACGACCCAGAAAAAGTTACAACAATTTGTTTCTAAATAAAACATCAGCACCTTAATGCTGGTTGGAATGGTTATAGGTGAGCCTTACTGTCGTAGTTTTCATCGCTTTGCTGACCAGTTGTATGTTTCTCGATGCTTGAGAGTCCCTCCTGGTTTACCGTCACAACAGAAGAGTAGGGCACACTGGATTGAAGGCACATGTGAGACATGATAGCGTCTGTACAAGATATAACACTTCATTCGAAAGTAAGAACTGCATGCATGGCATTAAAACGCTGCCTCTTCCTTTCTATCTACTGCTTGCTCTTTGCCCTTTTCTCCATAGTCTATTCTACTAACACTTAAAACAGAGAATCTAGCGAACTACACTAAGATTCTACTTAATTCTTGGAGAGAGATGTTGGTAAATCAATGTACTGATTAATACCCAAATAATTCTGTCCCCGTTTGCCCTTTGATAACATTGTGATGACGTCACTACCACCGATCTGTTTTGCTGTGTTTCGTCACTTCTTCATCCAAGTTTGATATAATCATGTTTCGCGCCACTATTTCTGGCGCAGTGCAACGCAGCAGGACTCTCGCATCTTCTGGCCACTGTTCCTTACAACTATCTGAAGTGAAAGGGATGAAGGCCTATGACAGTTGTGCGGGTGTGCACCTCCAATCACTGGAACAAAGTTCCCATGAAAAATGCCTCGTTCCAGCTTCGTTAGACAAGGGTTGATTGTATACAGTCATGAGAATTTCATACGAAGCTATATAACTTTCATCACTGATTCCCATTACAACTCTTTTCAGAGATCGTCCCTATATACAGCTAATTTATGCACTGTGTGACTTGCATCTGGTATCATCTCCATTCGTCGTGCAAACTCGTGGAAAATACATTTTATATATATATATGTTGGCCAGCAGCTACACTCGCTGGAAGGATGCCATCAGCTTCTGAGAGAGTGTCTCTTCTCTGATGCAGTCAAGCAGTCCAAGACGATCCCAATCATTTCACACTAAGTCTTGCACAGAATCCACTGTCTAACACCTCGGTCCATTTGGGACGAATCAAGTTCAGACTCTATTAAGTTCAGCACCAATATCCATTTTTCTCCTCCCGCAGGTTCCTTCCGTCTTGATCTCAAGCCAAACCTGCCTTCACCAGGGGGAAGTGAAAAATTCAACTTTCAAGCTGACCTTTTCCTAAAAGTGCTGTTGGGTCCTCTTATCATACAAAATTAGTCAGTTTTAAAATAGCGACACAACCTCCCTAATCACTATAAATCTTCTAGTATCATTATCAAGGTGGGAATATCTGTGGTAAACGTCTCTTCTAATGAAGTTTCAGATCCATTTTATCTATAGTGCTTAAGACAGCCAAAGTATCTTGCGTCTGGTGCGTCAAAAGGACACTGTGATGAGGTCGGTATATAACTTACGGACCTAACATGAGCATGACCCATTTAAGCATGAAAAAACAGTAATTCTCTGCAATCTCTGAAGTAAGAGCAGCCTCCAGAATTGAAAATATTTGGAAAATGGCATGTATTCCGGTTCCATGTCACTCGGGTGATTAGTGTGATTAGGGACTTGTGAGAATTATATGATGCTACTGAAACCTTACCATGGAATAAAAACGATATAATGGGAGCTACCAAGAAAAACCTGCTGCTTTTCAAGATAAAGCCAAAGGAAAACTGTCTGATGTCTACCTTTTCTTGATGCAAGGATTTTTCTAAACGCTTCATTGAGAAACCTGGATAAGCTCCTCTCAAACAGCAGGTCTTATCTGACAAATTAGCGAAGTACAAGGTAGACGGGAACCATGGATCGCACTGAAACCAAGAAGTTCAGAGAAGAAGAACGAAGAGCAACAGGAAAACGCAAGGCTGGGAGCTAAAATATAGTTACATTACACCAAGGGGAAAGACAGCAGCTCCAGAGAGAGAGAGAGACATCAAGTGACGGCAGTAGCGTCGTCGACCGTGCGCCATTTCCCATGTGTGGCACAACCAAGGACCCCTCAGCTGCGGCTTATATACTACCAGCGTTAGCAAGGATTTGTGATGGTCATGATATGTCAGACACCGCTGCTGCTGCTGCGGCAATTATGTGTGTGTGTGTGTGTGTGTGTGTGTGTGTGTGATATTTTCTAAGACTTTTGTGTTTGTTACCAGCGATGACCAAATGACTGTCATTTACAGAAGCAAGATTCAACAGACCAAGCACAAAAATCGAAATCAACGGCAAATTCACACTAACCCATTGGGGATTCACGGACTTTATTCTCATGGTCGATGGGACAAAACTATGCCGCAAGTTCTGGAAACGTTTAAAATGCAACAGAGTTCATCTGACGAGCATGTGTCCCTTATTCGAGAAACAAGAGTTCCAAAACTTTGGCCACGTGACTCCCTCTGGTGCGTGAGTCAATTCTATCCAGTGCAAAAATGTATGAACTAATGGAGAGTGGACTATGATGGAACTGCAGTAGATGCAGGTCGTTCAGGTGGTTGTTCGGCTCATGGAAGATGCTCTTGGTAGACCTTTGCAGTGGCAAATACACTCTTACAGCATCATGCTTTGGAGCATCATGATGGGAAACAGAAACGTGCAAGAAACTCCCTATCTCTCAGTACAAAGGAACTGAAGGCTTTATTCCACATGCTGCTGACGCAGATCTCTGTCCAAATAAAAAATATTGCTGCAGATTTATCGAGTGATTGTAAGTGGGCCTCATACCTGTCAATAAAGAAATTGAGAAAATGGCCAATTTAAGGTGGGTTACAACAGCAAACAGAGCCCTGCAACTGTTTGTTGGATATGAAAATCCTTCACTTATTTTGATACCACCAGTATCATGTAACATGTGGGTAAATGTTTCAATGTGATTGAAAGTCACGGCTCTACCATCCTGGAAATATGGATCAGAACACCTGTGGCAGACAATTAACATGCCTCCTAATGTTTTCTGTAAGTAAAGCTCATCGCTGACCCGTTAACTGAAAAATTGGATGCTTTTTCTTTTTTTTGGGGGGGAGGAGGACACGTGAAAATGTCCTTGGAGGTAGTCCCTTGCAATGGAAACCACATGCAAGAGCACGGCCTACGGAACACCATGGAAGTTAAGACTCGAAGACTGGACCCAAGTAAAAATCCGCAGGTTTACAGTACCAGCAACATTCAGCTTTGATGCACGGGAAAACACAAACTGAATCCCCAATGGCAGGACACTGAAGTGACAGAGAGACTCC
Organism: Panulirus argus; assembly: GCA_038088735.1. NCBI lineage: Eukaryota > Metazoa > Arthropoda > Malacostraca > Decapoda > Palinuridae > Panulirus > Panulirus argus. The sequence goes on along the minus strand of JAYMFT010205868.1, from coordinate 2,622 downwards.
AGTGACCATGGGCACTTCTGACCAAGACCTTCTCGACTCTGCAAAAGGGACAAACGTCCTTTGTGCAATAAACACGATTCTAATTAATGCCACAACGAAGCAGTGGGACGTTGGGTTGAGAGGGCCACAGAGGCCTGTAGTGTGTGTGGAGAAAGTGAGTGAGATGGTTTTCTTCGTGCACGTCTGGAATCACATAAAACCATACCCAAGACCTGGTACAAAAGGAGAGTTTCGGATGACATAAACAAGCCGCTGAACGCCTCCAGTTCCCTGTATGGAAGGGTGGTGGTAGAAGGTGTGAGAGGAACCTGGAAATTTTGCCACCTCCTCGTGGTGAGTTCCAGATGTTTTAAATCAAGAGATAACTGACAATGCTAGGATCTACATTATCAATTACTTCTTTCTATACACAAGCTAAACTGAGACACGCTGGTCAAAATACGCTATTTCGATATTCAAGAAATAGAACTACTGAAACCAAGTTCTTCTTATATGTGTATAGATATGAAAACATCTCTTCCATACTATTGGTATGTGAAATATGAAAAATTATGTTATGCTTGAAACGACTGTTTTACCCTATCTTCTACTGCAGTGTCGCTCAAGTTAACACTCAGGCAAATATCACTTCTCATATTTCTTTATTAAAGATCTCAATAACCTCCATCTCACAAGCTAACTGAGGGTAGATTCGTCTAATTCTACTCTTAGTAATGCATACAAACTCATAGGTAAACACTTTATATCAAATGAGGCGAAGGACCTTTTCTTTAACTGGACTGTTAACATATCGAATGCTTTACCAATTAGCGTAGTTCAGACCAGTACCATAGATGCGTTTAAGCCTTCACTTGATAAATTTTACGCTTAAAATCCAAGACTGACATTATTAGCTAAATGAAAAGTCTTCAGGCTTTTCACCTTCAATAATGTCTTTCTATTCCAGACTAATTCATGCGTTCCTATTCCCTTCCACCATCACAGACAGCCTCGTTAGGCCCCAGTGGTCTGTTGCTGTTTGATTTCATTCGTATATGCTTGCCATCAACGGCGGACGACGGCGTTATCAGAAATTCCGAGAACGAAAACGCAGTCTAATGTCTGAACTTGATGTTCATAAGACAACAGGTGAAGTCAGTTGGAAGATCGAGTAGCGTGGGACTGGGCGCCCTGGCTGAACCTTCGCCGTGCAGCTGGAGCTACCACACACACACACACACATACACACAGACACTGGATTCATAATGGAGATCAGGCCGTCAAAAGACAAGGGACCGTGTCGAGCACACACCAGGCCAATCTAACTGGCACACTGTCAAGCTAAAGATGCCCAGCTTCACATGATGCCTCGGGTTCAGAAGACCAACGTCCTCATAGCTTATAAGAAGTAATCTCTGACGCAGGTTATCTCTTGGTAGATCAATGGAAACTATTTTTCCCAGTGTCAGTGAATAAAGGATGGATGAATCACAACATCCAGTAGTCCCACCCACTGGCATGGTCGAGGATGGACCCTCTCTGCTCGGCAGTCTTAAAACACTGAGGCCATGAAGATAATTGACAAATCTGCTCGAACAGCTTGCCAACAGTGTGATTAGAGAATCGTACTGAGTGGATGCTTGTAAAAGACGAAGGTAAATCTCTTCGTTTATTTTAAGATGTTTATGATTGGTTGTCAAAAGAGGTCAGTGGTCACAGCTATTGAAGGTGGTGCCAGCTGGCTGAGTGTGTGTGTGTGTGTGTGTGTGTGTGTGTGTGTGTGTGTGTGTGTGTGTGTGTGTGTATGTGTGTGTGTTGTGTGTGTGTGTGTGTGTGTGTTCACGTGAAGATGATTCAGCACTCGTCATAGCATGGGCCATGCATATCGAGGAAAATGGAGAGGATTTTACCAACAGATTCAGTTTATGTAGATACTAGGTGGTAAAAGATATGCATAAAACAAGCTGGCAATCTAAAGAACCGTAGAGTGAATGGAAATTTAGAAAAGGGATTGTGGGGAGGATTTGAAAAAAAATAGGAAAAAAAATTTTGAAAAAGAACTCACATGAAGAAAAATATTATATCATTCTCTAAGTAGGTGAGAAAGTACCAAAATATACAAAAATACTCTCGGTTCATTATCACAGTTAAATGGCACCTTGACTAAAGGCAATAAAGAAGTTGCTTTGCAACTAAAACATGCATTTCGGGTCGGTGTTTGCCATCGAAAACTCATCAAGTATAACACAAGCATGAAACATATGTCTGAGAACAAATGAAGAGAAATTAGAAACAAGACATTCAATATTGTGAAGTAGTTAAATATCTAAGAAAATTAAACCCGATTAAGTCATTTGGTCCCGATGATCTTATCTTCCGGGATAATTAAAAAAAGTAGGCTGCCGAACACCATTTTCTATTACCGAATGACTGAGAGCTTACTAATGTTAGAGCCATTAAAAAAAATGACAGAAAACGATAATTGATGGAAAACATAACAATAAAATCATAGACTTCTTACAAGTGATAACCGATTATCAACATGGGTTTCCAAATAAAAGATTATGTTTAACGAAATCTAATAAAATTCTTTAGTCACACACACACACACACACACACATATATATATATATATATATATAT